>MU227449.1:802779-813751 GCA_018584345.1 Thuja plicata
TCCTTCAAACATATCTTCTAAATAATTCCATATGGTGTAGGCTTTGTCTACTTTCTTGGTCTCAGATAATTCACTGTCAGATAATGCACTTATAAGGGATTCCTTGGCAATTGCATTAGCGGTGAATACATCCTTTTTTTTACTAGTATCATCATCTTTTGCAAGGTCTTTTAGAGAGGGAACAACAACTTCTTGTGTGGCTATTTCAAAAATGTCTAAACCAACGCACTATAGATGTGTTATCATTTTGTTCTTCCAATCAAGATAATTCTCTCCATCAAACTTAGGACTCTCTTTTCTGAAGTATGCCATCCGATCTACCTTAATCTATTAAGATTTCTCTCTAAGGCACTTGGCTCTGATACCAATTGTTAGGAATAGACCCAAGAGATAACTGAGAGAGGGGGGGGGTTGAATCAGTTATCTATAAGTTTCAATTTTTTTTCCAATTAAGTACAAAATAACTTTAAACATAAACTCAAAAAGATAACATAGAATTGAACAACACAATTTTGGTAACGGGGAAAACCAAATTAGGTAAAAAACCCGGTGGGAATTAGCACCCACAAATAACTATACTAGTTTATAATGATGCTTGTTAGAAGATCTTGCAACCCTGTTAGGAGTTGATCTTTACAATGAAATAAGTATAGAGACCTGGTCAAAGGTCAAACCCTATTAGGAGTCTTTTACAAATAACCCTGTTAGGGGTGAGGACACATTGTCCAAGAGCTCACTGCTCAAATGGTGAAGGTTGCAACCTTCTATAAGGCAGATATACACTATATCTAAAAATGAATTGTTTGAGTAGACCTACTGTCTTGATCAGTTCCAGTCAATTGTAATCTTCTTCTGATTCTTCACATATATCTTCAACTGATGAATGATGTAGCTTTACTGTCTAACTTTCTGCTCTGCTATGTCTTATTCTTTTTTCTTTTCATTCACACATTGCAATCACAATTGAACTTCTATATGTATCTTCCCCAAGGATAAGGTCACGACGGCTGTAGGAAACACTTCAGTAACTTCCTTGTCGGCTTAACTAAGCATGCAATCAAGGTTAGGAATGCAATCAAGGTTAGGACTGCGCAACTCAAAATGAGTGGACGCGTTGCTTCACATAGTCGGCTCTACCAAATTAACTCAAACATCATGCTTCTGTTAAAACATGTTTAGCACCTTTGGATAATCATCATTAACTCATAACTAAACATGAATACAAACACACATATCCCGAAGATAGGCGCAACTCAAGAAATAATGTAAATACGTCGGCTCTTAATAGATAATCTCCAGAAACTGTAACTGCCAAAACAGATTAACATAACTCAACTGAAACTACATATTTGAATCTGTGTGTATGAACATTGCATCTAGAACATGTCTACAACATAGATGTAAACGCACAAGGCTCCAAAATATCTGTACTGATAATTGCTTACAGGACACTGCTATATATTATATGTTGTCATAATGACAAACATGCAATCAACTATTTGCACAGAAGCAAATCTCCAACAAATTCTACTTATGAAAATGAAAGTAAACTATCTAAAAATGTAAAATCATAATATGCATAAAAGAAAATAATCATATCCAAACAAATCTAAACACAAAAAAAAAAAAATTAATTATTTTTTTCTCTATACTCATAAATATAAATCCTAATAATAAATAAGATGCTCATTTTAGAAAACAATTTATATCATAAATAGTAAATTTAATAAATAAAACTAGATCAATATATTATAAACTAATAATACTTTATAAAATATATATATTTTTGGTTTAAAACAGTGTATATTATTGATAATCAAAGGGAAATACATGAAGATTACATTTTAGCAGAAATGCTATAAAGGTTACCATATAACCAGTTACAAGCTTTAATCATAAGCATACAGATTTTGGCAAAAAATTATTAGCATCTGAAACAACTCAAAACAACCTACAAACATAGAGACTAGATAGAAAAAAACACTATACAGAGTTGCATATTGCTCATATAAATATACAAAATTGGCATCCGCCACCCATTCCTATATCTAATAGAATTCAGAGCATGCATAACCCAAAAGGCATTCATAGACGATTTCAACATTATGTTGGCATAAACTAATTGTTGCCAAAAAAACCAAATGTGCCACTTAAGGCATCATCAATCTACTTTTGCCTGCCTTCCTCTTCTCAGGCCGCGTTTCCCGTAGGGGATCTCCTCAAACACAACACTTTTCCTCTTATCCTCCCTAACGCAAATATGCTCAGCAATAGTCTTCAGTCGATGTCATTTGTCTCTAATGTTATCTATATAGGCATTTTTTTTCAACTTTCCCCACAAAATAAGAAAAGGGACATTCCCGAACTCATCACCATCCTTGGGGTCTTCAAAGCACTCACTATAATCCAGCCCAACACCAGGTACAACAAATTATAGAATAAAATCGAGGCCAAGCAACAACTCTTTGTCAAAAATAAAATCTATGAATTGCTTAACCTCCCCTTCAGACTCACCAAGTTGCAGAGCCCAAGCAATGATCATAGAGATAACATCAACATTGGAGCATCTTTTTGCATAGAGTTGTTGGAATTGGCTACCCAGAACATCTAAAGCAGCCAAAGCCAGCGAGTCTTCTTTATTTTTTATCAAGCCTAGCATGTGCTCCTTGGTCGCAGGTCCTTCAAAATATTTTTGCTGCTGTAAGGTTCCCACAAAGAAGGTGGCCTCCATCTTCAAACCTGTAGAAAAAATGCCTTTCTCGAGAAGTAAAGAGAGAATAAGAGAAATTCACACAAGGTGGGTTTAAATCATCACTCAAGCCAATATCTTGGAAGAGTAACCTATTGTTTCAATAACTTCCAACCACACTAGATCATAAGTATGAAAAAAGGGAGCCATCATTCCGTAAGCTTCGCCTTACAAAACAATAAGTGTCTTTATTGCACACAGCACAACTGCAGGTAGATCAATCATTGTTTAGCTATGCTAACGCCATCATCATTCAATAAGCCATCAGATCATCACACATCACCAGCAGGGGAGAGAAAAAAGCACCACGTGCCTATCCAGTCATCAATATCCATGAGTTGAAGCAATCATGATCGTTTCCATCACCCACACATCTTTAGAAAATTCACATGTAGTTTTGGAGGATAACCATTAAGAATATAAGTGGTCAAGTGAGTGAAATCCCATCAGATTCAAAATAAGAAACAACAACCAAATCAATACAAATTTTGAATATCAACGGTCATGAACCTGCATCAAAAGAGGCTATTAGAGGTTCAAGAAATCATCATTAAAAAACTTTGTGCACACCTTATTAATTTTCCCAAGGTTTGTTGCCCATTTAGAGACAATATCCGCATGCATATTACATTCCCTTCGAACATGGTTGATTTTAAAATATGGAAAAGATTGAAGAATATGGGAAATTTCCTCCATTATGTTTTGAAGATGCCAAGCTTTAGCACACCCATTCTTGATAGCATTCACAATAATTTGTGAGTGCCCTTCAAGATGAACCTTATGAAGTTTCATCATCTTTCCTAGTTGAAGAGCCAACAGGGCAACACTTGCTTCTGCTACATTGTTGGTGCCATCATTCATTCATTGGGTAGCTAAGGCTAGAACATTCCCCTTCCAATCTCTAACAACCACACCAGCCCCTAAGGGCCCAGGGTTACCCTCTGAGGCCCCATCAAAATTGATTTTAATCCAACCTTGATCGAGCAGCATCCACTTCAAATATTTCCGGGTCTTCTTGTGTGCATCAACATTCTTGACTCCTCCATTTCAGAATTTTAAAATAGGCAAATTAGAGTAGAGTAATATGTCATCCTTAGTATAAACATAGCTCCCTATGGATGATTGAAGAGAAACCTTCATATTTTCTTCAATGGCACAATTAATGCTTGTCTTCACCCTATGAATGGACCTTTCCTTCTCTTGATAAATCCTCTGGTTACGCTCCTTCCATAGCTCCCAGATTAAAATAGAGGGATGAACCTTCCATAAATAAGATAGAGCAGTAGATTTAAGTGGAATGGGCCAGCTTTGAAACACTACTTGAACACCATTTTGCATTGGTCCAATCCAGTTTAACCTTTCTTTGATCATCATCCAACATTCCTCATCAAATGGGCATTGAATGAGAAGATGGTCAACATCTTCTGATGCTGCTTTACATAGGCACATCTAGTAGGCCCCTGAAGACCAAACCGCTTCCTCCTTTCAGTAGTAAGAATCTGCTTATGCACTGCCAACCAAGCAAAGGCCCCTGCCTTTGGTAGATAATGTTTGTCCCAGAATAATTTAGTTGTCCAAAGAGGGATAACCTCCTCCTCCTCCTGAGATAAATAACCAAGCTTCACTGAGTAGATCCCACTTTTATCTCTACACCAAATCAGCTTATCATCCTGATCAGATCTGATAAAACACCTTTGCTAAAGCATCTCTTTCATTAAGGTTCATTGGTGAGCTGGAAGGTTCAAGTCATCCATCGCTTTCCATTTCCATTTGGGGCCTAGATGAGAGTTCTTTCATTCTAAATAATCAGACACCTTATGACCCCATCTTTGAGTGAAGAACTCTCTTAAATCAGTAAACCTAATATCATCTTTTAGAATTGAATGGTTGTTCCAGGAATCCTCCCAAAATAAGGATTTTGTGCCATTGCCAACATGCCAGGAAACATGTCTTTTGATGACATGTCTACAGTCTAATATGAAGTTCCAGATTACAGAACCTTTAGGAAGGTTATATATAGTGAGGATTCTTTCATCATTTAGAGAGTCCAAGTATTTTTCTTTCAAAATTTTGACCCATAAACTTCCTGGCTGGCTGCATATATTCCACACAAGTTTTGCACCTAAAGGTAAATTCATCTTCCTCCAGTCCTTCAACCCAACACCACCATTTGTCTTATTCTTGCATATTTTGTCCCAAGCAAGGAAAGGCCATTTGTCTCCCTCCTCAGCACCATTCCAAAAAAACTTCCTCATTCTCCTTGTGATGGCATCAAGGACTTTGTGAGGGATTTTGAAGCAGCTCATCGAATAGATAGGAATTACAGAGATAACAACTTGAAAAAGTAGGATCCTACCCACAGAGGTTAACCATCAACTCTTCTAGCCCTCCATCCTTTTAAAGAAGGATTCCAGGTGATTATTCCAGAGATGAGGCTTAGAGGCTCCATCAAAAAGAGGCATTCCAAGATATTTACCCGGTAACAACCCTGTTTTAATTTGCAGAATGCCACTGATCTCATGTTGTAGATTTCTATTTGTATTAAAGAAATAAATCTCTGATTTGTGCCAATTTACACATTGGTTAGTGGCTCGGCTATAACTGTCTAAAGTTCCTTTTATGACACAAGCTTCATCTAGTGAGGCTACTCCAAGGAGGAAGTTTTCATCTAAAAATTTTAGGTGTGTAGAAGAGTCAACACTAGCATCAATCTTAATTCCCTTCCATCTTCCTACAATCCTTTGTTTAGTTATGAATCGGCCAAGAACTTTAGCCATAATAATAAAAAGGAAGGGTGCAATAGGGTCACCCTGTCTTATTCCCTTTGTAGTTTCAAAGAAACCTTAAGGGCTTCCTTTCACTAAGATAGAGAATCTTGGAGTGTTAATACAACTAGCAATCCATTTCACCCAACCTTCAACAAACCCAAACTGCTTGAGAACATTGAGAAGAAAATATCTATTGAAATTGTCATAGGCTTTCTTAATGTCCAGTTTAATCATCATACTATTGACTCTAGCTGTCTTCACTATATGAACAACTTCATGGGCCATAATTATACATTCAAAAATAGATCTGTTTGGGGCAAAACCTCTCTGTCTTATAGAGATAATATTACCAAGGACATTCTTAAGTCTGTTAGCAACCACTTTAACAATAATTTTGTAGATTATGTTTCACAAAGCAATGGGTTTGTAGTCATCAAATGACTTGGAGTCTTTTTTTTTTGGAATCATGGCAATAAAATTGTTGTTAAAGTATTTAAGCATAAAACCTTCAGATCTTGATTCCTCAACCACCTGCAATAGATCCTCACCAATGATATTCCAAGTTTTCTGAAAAAAAAAGGCAGGAAAGCCATCCGGGCCAGGGGCTTTATCCCCTCCTAGGCCAAATAAAGCAATCTTGACTTCATCTTTTGGATCTGGGTTGGAGAGCATAGCATTCTATGCATCAAAAATACACTTTAGGATGAGATATAGCAGTCCCTCATCATCATTTTTACTCCTTTCCTGTTGTGTGAAGATGTTCTGGAAATAGTTGATAGCTTCTTGATTGATTATCTGTGGTTCATTAATAAATTCCCCTTCACAAGTTTCTATAGAAATTTTTTTATTTATAGCCCTTCTAGCTTTGATTGATTTGTGGAAGAATTTTGTGTTCCTATCCCCCTCTTTCAGCCAAGTCTCCTATAGATCTCCTCCCTAGAAATAATTTCTTTATACTATTTCTGAAGAGTTTGTTCTTCTAGATACATGAACTCATACATGCCTTGTGGTATCACTCTCTCATTAAGGAGGTTTATACTCTTTTCTACATTAAGTTTTTCCACAAAGATATTCCTGAACACATATCTATTCCACAGTTTCAACTGATCCTTGACATATTGGAGTTTTTTGAAAAAAAATAAAGGATTTATTACCTTCAATAACATGATCATTCCACCACAAATATTTAATATTGGCATCAAAATCCTCCACCCTCAGCCACATAACTTCAAACTTGAAAGGAGATCTTTCAGGGGCAAGATCTTCTTGAATATTGCACATGTGATTGGATAGTGATCAGAGCCTATTATAGGTAAAATATCTGTTGTGCGTAGCCAGTCATTCTCTTCCCAATTTTCAACAAGGAAAAATCTATCAATTTTTTTAGCTATATTCAAGAATCCACTTCTCCTATTGGTCCATGTGTATTTACCTGTTCTGAAGTCTAATTCAACCATCCTGTTGTTCAAAACAAAATTTGAAAAGTCTCTTTGGATTTTACTTTGCCAACCCTTTCCACCTTTTTTCTCATGAGGACTTAAGATGGAATTATAGTCCCCCCCTAAGATGAAGATTTCATCTCTTCTATCCTCAAGGAAGTTGGAAATAACCTTCCACAAATCCTCTTTCTCAGAAGGATTATTAGGCCCATAGATATTGGAAACATAGAATTTGGAAAGTAGTTGTTTAGATGTAACCTCAATCCATTGCCAATTAGTTGCTTGACTAATCAACACAACATCCACTAAACTATCATCCCACAGAATACCCATGCCCCTAGAAGCACCTGAAGCCTCTGAAAGAACCCCTTTCCATCTAACAAATTTCTTTCGGAACAGATTAATATCTCCACCCTTGAGTTTAGTTTCTTGCAGAAGAACTATGTCTTCTCTCACTTGATCAAGACCTCTCTTAAGAAAGTGAGATTTTTCAGGGGCATTGCAGCCCCTGACATTCCATGAGAGGATTCTCATTTCTATCAAGAAAAGGCATTGATCTTTCTCGATCTCATCAGTTTTGTTTGGTCCAACTTTTCTTTAGTGGATTTGCACAACTAGCTTGCTCCAACTTTTCTTTAGTGGATTTGGCCCCTCTCCTACGTTTCTCCCCCAAATTTGGTCTCTTCAATTTAGAATCAGATTGGTGTAAACCTTTGTGTTCAAGAACATTAAGAGACTCATCTATCCCCAAGAAATCATCCCCACCATCATCACTATAAAAACTTAAATTAGAGGAGTAGAATAATAAATTATCTCCATTGTCTCTAGCTTCATTAAAATAATTTTCTAGATTTCTAATTGGGGATATTTGACCATCCTGGAGGTCTCCCCCAGCAGCTATCTCTTCTCTCATAGCTATGTATTTATCATGATCATCCTGAATTCTGTTAAGAGCATCTAAAATTGGAAGGAAGCAACTAACCTTATTTTGAGAAGACATCTTTTGGCCCTTCACAGACACTTGAAAGACAGGGGGGGGGAGGATTTTCGAGCTTCTTGGGGATTGGCTGCATAATTTTTCATGTGAATATGAAGAAGCATCTCCACTATATTTTAGTTTGAGCTTTGTCACCTCATAAGACTCCTCCTGAAGCATAACCTTCTTCAAAGGTGAAGATCCAATATTCAAGGCAACAGACCCTCCTATAATGGGGGCTTTATATGTAGGGGATAATGCCAAGGTCTCAGTGGAGGGTCTCATTAAATCTACCAAAGAGACTTGATATTCAGGACCAGACTTCATCAAGCTTTTTTGGTTTAAATTCCCATAATTTCTAGTACATGCCTCATTTTTCATATGAATAGGAGCAATCATATCCTCAGGTAGGTTAGGAATGCAGGGTAGTGGATCCTCATCCTTATTAGCAGAAGGTTTAAGGGGATATTTTTCTAACAAGCCAGCATGATCTGAGCTTGGACAGGTGGGGGATGAAGTGATTTACTTCTGGAGATCTAGATGGTTTGAAAGGGAAGAGCCCTAGATAGCAGCCTCAACAACCATTCGACATTCCTTCCTCCAAGTAGGGGAAGCCTGCGCATCATGACCAAGGCATTTAGCAACAATTTCAACTCCATCTAGAAGAGATAGATTTCTGGAAAGAGATCTTCTTTCTAATTCATCTACTAAAAGTTCCTACATATTCCCTTTTCCTTTGGCTTGACAAGGGTCCTGGATATTATTCAGTGCTATATCCTCTTCCCATACCTCTAGCTTATATTTCCATGCACCATTTTTTGTGCCCAGAGTAACATGGTTTGGGGTAGGATTATTTCGTTGGAGATTAATCAAGATTTTGGGATGTATGGAGGAATCCATTTGGCTAATCACCTCTTCAAATCTAATAAAAGATCTCATCATATTTGTGATCTGTTGTAGCGTTTCCTGACCCCAATACTCAGCTGGGAGATTATGAAGGTTAATCCACATTGGGTATTCTGAGATCTTTTCTTTGGTTGGGTCAAAATTAGCCTTCTAGTCTCTTAAAAAGGGCCCCTTCTATTTATTAAATAAGGCCCATTATTCAAGATCCAATCCTTATCAACTTTTTCTTCGCAGAGGGCCATATAAAAGCCATTGGCTAGGGTTTTCAATCTGCAACCCTTTCCCCAAATATTATGACACCAGTTCTTTATAAGATTAACAGAAGGCCATGGTCCTAACCATTTGAAAAATAAATATTTATCCTTAAGAGTGTCTATATATTCCTTCAAAGTTGAGTTAGAGACATGCAGAGTGGAGATGACTTCAAACCTGATATTTGGCTCAGGTTGGGGGATCGAGTCTGGTATCTTATGACTTTGCTGCGAGGCCATATGTTGCTTGGCTCAGTAGAATCTATCAGCAATCTTAGAAAAATTAAAGTTTTTGTCGATGATCTCATAGTGATTATTTGGATAGAATCCTGAGCCATTCTTCTCCCATTTCCTTCCATCCCTAGTAGCTTTCCCTTGAGAGCCGTTGAAGGGAACACTGGCATTTTCAGATCAAAGTTTGGGTCTCCAGGCTTGAAACTGAGCCATATTGTGCCTATTGAAAGGCCACTGAGAAGCAGGTTGAAGATGGTATGTAAACAATTCATGCTTCTGAAAAGCACCTCGGCCATCATAGGAGCCCTTTTGACCTTCAAATTTTCTTGCAGGTGACCGTTGAAGGCTCCACCTTTCCCACTCCCGCTCGTGCTCCATTTTACCCCAATACTTTATAAAATATTAAATATTATACTATAAAAATAGTAATACAATTAGTAAATAAAATTATAATAGGTAAATATGCATGGACAAATATAAAAATAAAAAATATTAATACATATCTACTTAATTATGAAAATATATATACCAAAGAGCTTTATAAATTATAATATCATTCTATTCTCCAATAAACATATTGAGATATATTTGTTGAGTGTATAGTTTTTTTTTTAAAATATAATGTTAACTAGAAGTTGTGGGAAGGAAACAAATAGCTGATAGAATCTATATTTTAAAGGGTTGTGGATAATTAAGAGAATAATTTAATCCCTCGGTTAGAAGAGTTGTCAGATTTAATGTGTAGTTCAGGAACAATGTTGTGACCCGACTATGAGTTGGAAATAAAAAATAGTTGTCACACCCCAACATTGGCGAAGAGTAAAATAGTATTGTCATAGAATGATTGTAGCTGAAATCATAACCAGTAGTAGTTTAATACCTTGGAGACCCCAAATTGTGTGTAGGAATACTGATAGTGTGATTCTTGAGTTCTTTAATCCATGTGGATTTACAAGAGTATCTACTTCTCTTTGATCCTGATAGTTAAGGCGAAGAGTAAAATAGTATTGTCTACCTTAACCTAACAGAGTGATTATATGATTTACGAAGAGAATACCAATATTACAATGGTATCATCCTCCTAATGCTAACAAAGAAGAAGAATAGGAAATTGGAATTACAATGCAAGGGTGCACAATGTTCTAATTCTAGCTTCAGGAAAATGAGCAATGGGGTAAACAAGTAGAAGACCGAACCAAAATGAAAATAAATCCCTCTTTGTTTCCCTTAATTAACATAGATAATTCTTGCTGTGGTCAATTCTACACTACAATGTTGATGGTGCGCTCTTTGGGAGTCTTTCTCATTGAGTTGTCATCCCTGTCATTCTTTCCAATTCCATTCATCCTATCTATTAGTGTAGTTGTTTTTCGTTCATGTCTGTAATTAGATACCTAAAAAATATATGGCATCACCATGATTAAGCTGATACTTCACCTGTAGGAAAGAAGGGAAGAGAACTAGAGACATTACGCTGAATAAAATTAATTATCTACATCTCTTCTTATTGTTTATAGGAGCCTTCAAGTTGTGAATAAATATAAGAGATGGTTAGAAATAGTATATTTATTGAAATTTAAAAGTGTACAATTAGGTGAGTTAACATTTCTCAAAGTACATGCAATCCTTTGGGTAGAGATACAACAGAA
>MU227449.1:850891-886295 GCA_018584345.1 Thuja plicata
TCACATGGATTAGCAAGAAGCAAGGATGCATCTCTCAGTCTACTGTAGAAGCAGAATATGTTGTTGCTGCTGCAAACTGCTCAAATATTGCATGGATCAAATAGTTGCTGGAAGGTATGCATATGAAGATCAGAGAACCAGTAATTATCTATTGTGATAAAACCAGTGCAATAAATATTTCCAAGAATCCAGTCATGCATGCAAAGACTAAAAACATTGCCATCAAGTATCATTATTTAATAGAACAAGTTCAAGAAAAAGAGGTGATACTTGAATATGTGTAATCAAAAGAATAATTGGTTGATATCTTCACCAAGCCACTGCCCAAGGATACATTTGAGTACCTAAGAAAAAGACTAGGGGTCAAAACCATGGCTACCAGTCAGTAAAAGGACTGAAGGCTACATCAACCATATATTATCAGAATATCATTCATGATTGATGCAAGCAAAAAGACTTCCAAGCTACATCTATATACAGAAAGGTATATATCAGAACCAAGCACCAAAACATATTGTTGTATTGATGATGGATAAGGGAAATTCAAGGAATATATTATGGATAGGAGAAATTGTTTGACAGAATGATAGATATTTGACAAATATTTGTTTGGCATTGTTGTCAAAGGGAGAGAATGTATCCATATTTTCATCAGAAACTATTCATTATCAGATTACTCCAAACAGGGAGAAATCATATCCATAGGGAGAGTATTTGTATAAAAGTTGCAAATAAAAGACAGTGACATCAAGAAGCAGAAAAGTCAAAAGAGAGAGATTGACACAAACAGAGGTCACAACACATCAGAAGAAGAAACAAAGAAAGCTGCAAGAATCAAATTTAAGCTAACACAGAGCTTACCATCGGTCAGACATTCTTATCAGTTATCAAAACAAACTGTTTGGTAATTTGATGAATCTCAACAATTGTATTTCATATTGTATTGGAAATAATATAGTGTGATAATATAGTATGTTGCCATCAAAGCCAAAGGGAGAGATTGATGACATGTAACTGATTGAATGTTTGATAATGTTAAGTTGAAGATGATGCAAAATGTTAAATTAGTTAATGGTTTGTATTGTCATTGATGTCAACTTGATATCATTTGTATGGTCATACACATAATGCCAAAGACTTCAAAGAATCAATGGAACAATGATTATGCTTTCAGCAATGCATAAAAGTCAAGTATTCACTAAGTGACAGAATACACCAACGGAGTGCACACCATCAGTAAAGATAGAGATAAAGTCACAGTGATACCCGACAATCAGAAGACAGTGTTTCCCGACGAAGCAGAATCACAGGATGCCCGACGAGCTGAAAATAGAGTTGCCCGACGAGCAAGATCCAATGATGCCCGATGGACGGAGATCTTGAAGCTAACTGAAGTTACACCGATGGAACTGGCAGTTGTCACCGGGGACGAACTGCAGGATTGACCGACAGAACAGAGAGATCAGAAAATGACAAAATATCTAGCTGGTAGAGCTTAAGGATAGACTTAACTAATTGTTTTATTTGTTTTATTCAACTACAGTTAAGAAATTGATTTATACAGTTGGCAAGAAGATAACTATGAGATAAATCAGGAGTTAAAGTCGTAAATCAAATTGGCTGGATTATTTTACACGCCAAGAATCAAGAATTAAGGAATATCATGTCTATATAAGAGACAAGCATAATTCATTTTTTGGATGCACTCAGATATACGGGGGAGTGAATTAAAAGAAGATGTTGAAGAGAAACTGGTGAAGGATAAACTTCATACAGTCTTGATCAATCAAGCTAAGGGAGAGCTAAAGAATTCTGCAGACACCGACGAACAGTGAAGCACAACAACATAGAGTAGAAAGTGTGAAGCACAAAGGAATTGAATTGATACATGGATCAGAGAGGTATTGTACGTAAATAGATCTGAATATCAGCAATTCAAAGTTGCATTAGAAACAGGTCATTGTGTCTCAGTTTAACCATTGAAGCATTACGTCTCTTAACAGAGCAGGACTTAACCGTCTTTTGTAATTGAGGTATATCCTATCAGATTACCAAAAAGGCTAATTAATGATAGTAGCAGCAGTCTTACCTAAAGCCTATTGATAGTCTAAGAAGGAGGTTGATTCAAGGATGGTAGTAAGATTAGCATAAAGCCTATTGATAGTCTAAAGACTGATTCAAGGATGGTAGCGTAGATGCCAAATACTAAGTGACAACCTATGTATAAAAATCCTCTAACAAGGTCGCACTTAACCGTGTGTTTGTAACCTTTAATAGGGTTGGCTCCTAACAGGGCTCACTTCAGAAGAGTGAAAATTTGGGGTACCGGTCCCAGTGGTTTTTTTCCCTTAAGAGTGTTTCCACGTTAAAATCCATGTGTTATGTGTGTATGGTTTATTAATTTATTGTTTTACATTTCACATATGCATTTCTGGATTGATTGGTATACTCTGCATATTTACTGAGTATCGATAAATGAATTTTACTGCTTATCGGTAATCAAGGAGAATAATGATAGACAAGGTAAACTGACAGACAGTAAATTATTTCAAGTATTTCAAGGCATACATCTTGTAGGGACTTAATAATCTGAGGTGTATTAATTGGTGGATTAAAGTTTAAAGGATAAATTTTTGAGGCCACTGATTCACCCCCCCTCTCAATTATTACTAACAGACCTCAAGCAAATTAATGCAATCTATGCGCTAGTCTTCATAATGATCAAGGCACTGAAGAAATCTAAGGATATCTTGGTCATCCTCAAATACTTTCCAATTGTAAATATTGTTTGGGACAGCTGGTATTCTTTTAACTTCAACAATTGATACCCCATTTAAGGTCAAGTCATCAGTTTTCAAAGCCACATTAGCTAAGAAATCTGCCATAATGTTTCTAGACCTTTCTATCCAATTTATATTGAAGGCATCAAAGAAATCTATTTGGTCCCAAATAGCATGTCTATACATTTTTAGTCTATCATTCTTTATAGCATATTTGGACCTTACTTGGGCTACTACTAAATCTTAGTCACCATAAACTTTTAAACATTTTATACCATGTTTAGTAGCAATGTCTAGCCCTAGAAATAAAGCTTCATATTCTGTTGTATTATTTGTACATTGAAAAGATAGCAAAAAAGAATATTTGAATGTGGTACCTGATGGAGATATAAGTATAACTCCAACTTATGATCCTTCTTTTGAACAAGATCCATCAAAATAAATTTTCCACAAACCATCACTATGTGTAGTCAACTCTTTCACCAAAGGATCAACATTCTCACATTTGTGAGCACTCCTTTTGATTCTGAAATTTTCCATATCAATATCTATACAATAATTAATATTTGTATCCTCATGCAATTCTATCATATGAGGTGTTCTTCCCTCTCTAGACACTTTTACATTATTTACAGCTATATTGAAAATGGCATAGGACAAGTCACAATGAATACTACCCCCTATTGAAGCACTCCATTTTCTAGACATCAACATGCCATAATGTGGTGGTATATCAACCACCAGTACACTCATAGTCAACACTGTATCTGGGCACATGGCTAATTCGTAAGGTAGGGCTTCAATGGTTCCAACAATAGGGATTTCTCTTGAGTCCATTGCTTGACACCTCCCATGAGGAGTATCTACTTGCAAACCCACAGATCTCATGATTTCTGCAGGCATGACTGTATTAGATGCTCCTTAATCAATCATACAATTTTTGAGCATCTTCCATTTATTATCAATGTCAAGAAAAAGGGATCAATAACCCTTGTAGAAGTATTTGTGTTAAAGTAAATTTGAGGGATCTTAGAAATCATCCCCTTAGGCTCCTTTCCCTTATTGTTGAGTCTCTTTTCAATATGTTCTATTTTCTGTGGTTTTACTGATGATACATTATTCAACACTGAAAGAACTTTCTCTTTGTGTTCTTTTATTCTCATCATCTCTAGGAATGGGACCTTTACAGTCATCTGAGATAAACACTGTCCCATATCCACTAGAGTATACTTTACATTAGAGGTTTTAGATTTTTCTATAATTATATTATTCTCTTCTATCTCAATATTCACAGCAGGCTCTTCCCTCTTAGATTTCCTATTTTCTACTTTGGGGGAAAAAGAACTTGCTTCTGGCTATTTAGCCTTTTCTGCATGTACATATTTTGGTTCATTAGCTTTTTTCACTATCTTGACCTTAGGTTTGTTTACATTTTCCCCAGGTCCATCCTTTTTTGGTACATATTTGGCATCTGTTTTATTTTCCTTTAAGAAAATGCCTGATGGTTGACTACAAACATTGCCACAACTTTGTTTCTTAGGTGATAGTTGTTTCTCGCTTTGTTCACCAAATCAACAATGATTTGGCTTTTTCTTCATCAGAGGCTTTTCTCATTACTGAGGGTTCCTGACTATTTTGGGCATAACACCTTATGTGATCAACCCTATCTTCTTCTTCACTATTAGACAAGATTTGTTGTTGATGAACTTCCATTCTACCTTGGGATCCATATATGTCATGATTTTCAATTTCCTCATCATAATCCATATCATGACATGAATAAGCATTATTCATACTATAATCACATAACTCATTTTCATCCTTTTCTTTCTCTTTGTTTGCTTTTATATCTAAAGAAACAATGCAAAAATTAGGATTATGCGGTGCCTTACAAGCCTCACACCAAAAGTCATCATTACACATGTGAATAGTATTTTTATGTAGGGGATCAAGAGTTCTATTCTCAGGTTTGTCTTTCCTTAGTGGAGAAATAGGCTTACCATCCTTGAATTGGTTACCATAGGGGTAGTTTTGCATCCTATTTTGTGGGTTGTAGTTATTAGTATAGGATGGCTTATTATTCTGTGTAACCTTGTACTCTCTGTATTCAGGTTCCTTTTGATTACTCATATAAAAGCATGGATCCTCTCTTCACCCAATTTTCCTAATATCCTCGTATTCATCTCTATATTCATAGCTGCTTCATAGGCTTCTGTTAAAGTTCTTGGATTCTTATCTCTAAGTGCATAGCCCATTTTTGAATCAAAAGCATTGAGATAGGTAGCAAGACATACCTTTTGATCCAACTTCATTTTTTGAAATAGCTTATGCATAGCTCGTTGGAATCTTGTATTGAACTCAGTCATTTCTTCATTTGAGTTCTTCCTTATATTGTTGAATTCATTGAGCAGAAATCCTTCATTATTCTTATCACCATATTGATCTTTGAATAGATCAATCAGTTCATCCATTGTTCCTACAGAACCATGAGATAGAATCCTAAACCATTCCCTAGCATCTTCTACTAGAGATTGAACAAATAACTTCATAAGGACATCCTCATGATTGATATTTAAATCATCTATAACATCAAAAATATTTCTTAAATGCTCTTCACAAGTTACAACATTATTTCCTGAAAATTTTGGAAGTTTTTCTCCCATGTCTTCTAGTATTGCATTAGGGTAACCTATAATTCCAAAGAAAGAAAATTGTTTGTACCTTTCTTCAGGAAGAGGTCTCCTTTGGAATTTGTCAGTATCTTTAGGAGCAAAGAATTTTCTATGGTATTTGAAAGAAGAAGCCTTGTTTCTTGATGTTGTAGCATTCTCTGTATCAGCAAAGGAGATTGTAGTAGATTGCAAAAAATCAATTTTTCTCTTCATCTCTATAGTAGCAGCTTCTGCTTCAAATTTGTCCAACATCTTAGCCATAGTTTCTCTTTCTTTTTTAATCTTTTCAAGGTCAATGTCTAAATTAGAAATTTTCTCAGTCAGGTTCTTGTGAGTTTTTGGCTCCTCAACTTCTATTTCTATAACTTTATTTTTCCCTTTATCTCTTAATTTTTGAGGACCTAAACTTTTGTGGGTATTTGGAGTCTCCTGGGCTCTATGATACTTTTCAATATTCTTTGTAGCTTGATGTGTCATAGATCTTCTCCTATACTTGTCAACATCCTTCTACTCATGCTTTTTATTTTTATGCTCATTTTCCCTTTTCATTTGTTGAATAAGGGCTAGTTGTCTTATGAGGATTCTTTCTTCCTCTGCAAACTCATCAGAAGGAACTTTAGAGTCTGAGCTAATTGTGTCAGTTCATTGTCTCTCACTAGAAGTAGTAGTGACTGCATAGGTTTCTATTCCAAGGTCTGGGTAATTTTCATACTCTAAGGTATTCCCCTGATGACTAGGCTGATTAGTATCCTTCCTTCTAGTGTTGTCTTCTTCATTTATTGGAGCAGAGTTACTAATATTTGCTTGGTTCCTCTTCTCTCTCCAAGACATGATTTTCAACCTTTTGAGCATAAGAATGACAAGAAACTTCAAAATTTTATAGAGCTAACACAAAAACAGGAAATACAACCAACAATGGCTCTTTCTGAGGATGGCAAAACATAAGTTTATGACAAGAACCATAGAATCTCTGGTTGCAAACCTTTTCAAAAAATGAAGGCGACGCTGACTAACCTACTACAGGAAAGAAACACACTACTGAAAGGAAAATATGGTACATATAATACATACTTACTTGTGCATTAAAAATGATTTTCAATTGAAAAAGGGTTTCAGAAATTGCCCATGCACTGGAAACTTGAATTCTTCTCCATCCATATTATTCAAAGGATAAGAATCTTTACCAAAGCTTTGAGAAATGACAAAAGGTCCAAGACATAATGACTCAAACTTCTTGTGCTTTCCTTTATCTTCTACTTTCATATTCCACTGCAAAACAAGGTCATCTGGTTGGAATTTCCTGTTTCTATCCCTTTTGTCAAAAAGATATTTCATCTTTTGTTGTAACTTCATGTTCTCCTTTTGGCTATCCCTTATGATTTCATCCAACTCTGCCAACTGCATCATTCTGTCTTGCATATTGTCAGAAAGTTCTAACTGTTCTTCTTGTATGAACTGGTATACTGGAAATAAATTATTAAGAGGTAGTCTTGATTTCATACCATATAAAAGTTCAAATGGTGATTTGCCTATTTCTTTTTTGACTGTTGCCCTTTCAGCCAACAGTGCTAATTTTAGTTTTGTATGCCATGCTCTCTTGTTCCTTTAAGGAGTCTTCTTCAAAATATTCAATATACTTTTTTTACTAGACTCAACTTGTCCATTTTCTTGAGGATGGTATGGGGATGAATATGAATTCATTATCCCATACTTCTCACAAAAATATTTTATCTCATCTGACTAAAAACACATGGCATTATCCATTACTAACTTTATAGGCACACCAAATCTGGTTAAGATATTTTCCATTAGGAATTTAGTAACCACCTTACTTGTTGCCTTTTTGTGTAGGTACAACTTCGATCCATTTTGTAAAGTAATCTGTGGCTACAAGTATCCAACTGTGCCCTCCACTGGATTTTTTTGAAAATTCACCTATAAAATCAATTCCCCACATAGTAAAAGGGGCTTCAACACTCACAGGATTTAGTAACAGGGCTCCTGAAAAATTTAGCCTATTGGTGAACCTTTGACATGGCTCACATCTCCTGACATATGCATGGGTATCTTTGAATAAACTAAGCCAAAAATATCCATCCCTTAGGATCTTGTGGGCAGTAGTCTTGGCAGAAAAATGGCCTCCACATACCCCAGCATGAATTTCATTTAACATTTTCTCAGATTGCCTTTGATCTAGACATATCAGTAATACACCATTTCTATCTTTCCAATATAAGTCTCCTTGTACTAAGGTGTATCTCTGAGCCTGTAATATGAGACTTCTCTTTTGGTTATCTGTCATAGCATTAGGACACTTGGTATTTTTTAAGAAAAACACAATATCAACATAAAATGGTTGTTTCTCTATACTTGTAATTGTCTGATCATGTATCTCTATATGATTTACTTGTACTAAATCCAAGTTATCCTCTGTCATGAGCTTTGCCAAACCTTGACCTCTTACCAATTTTGTAATGTTGATTTCTAAATTGAATTCCTAAATTTGGTTAATCCACTTACATCTCTTACCAGTCACTTCTAATTGGGTAAGAATGTCTTTTACTGCTGCATGAAGAACATATACCAGCACCTTAGCACAAACTAAGTATGGCCTGAAAGATTTTACAACTTTTACTAGGGCATATGCTTGCTTTTCCATCATCTCATAATTCAGTTCTGCAGCTTGAAGGGATTTTCTAAAAAAGGCTATTGGATGTTCAAACCCTTCATCATCTTTTTGTAACAGAACAAATACAATAGTGTGAAAAGATGCAAATGAAAATAAAGAAAAGGGCTTGTTGTAGTCTAGTAATTTTAAAACATGTGCCTCTTGTACTACTTTCTTTATTCTCTCAAATGCCATTTGAGCTTCCTCATTCCAGTGAAAATTTACATCTTTCTTTAGCAATTTGATAATTGGTTTAACAACTTCTGCAAAATTAGCTATGAATCTTCTGACAAAATTTATCTTTCCTAAGAAAGATTGTACTCCTCTAATATTTTTTGGAGTAGTGACCTTTTGGATAGTCTCTATTCTCTCAAGGTCTATCCTGACTCCATCTTGGACACTATATGTCCTAGTAACTTTCCCTCTGTGACTACAAAATGGCATTTTATAGGGTTTAGTGAAACACCATACTCTAAAGCTTTATTAAAAATTTTCTCTATATGCTCACAGTGATCCCCTGATTTTTTAGAATATGCAGTCAAATCATCTTGATAAACAACCATGAATAGATCAATAAATTCTTTAAATGCCACATCCATGGGTCTCTGGAAAGTTGCTCTTGCATTTATTAATCCAAAGGGCANTGAAACACCATACTCTAAAGATTTATTAAAAATTTTCTCTATATGCTCACAGTGATCCCCTGCTTTTTTAGAATATGCAGTCAAATCATCTTGATAAACAACCATGAATAGATCAATAAATTCTTTAAATGCCACATCCATGGGTCTCTGGAAAGTTGCTCTTGCATTTATTAATCCAAAGGGCATTCTGACATAGACATAGGTTCCCCATGGAGTAGTAAAAGCAGTCTTGAATTGCTCTGATTCTTTCACAAGTACCTGGTTGTAGCCTGAGATTCCATCCATCACTGATATCAATTCACAACCAGTTACCTTATGCAACATTGCTTCCATATTTGGTAGAGAATAGTTATCTGTTAAAGAAGCAATATTCAAGTTTTTTAAATCTACACACAATCTTATGTTACCATTCTTCTTTCTTACCGGTACTAGGTTTGAGACCCAAGTTGAGTGACTGATAGGCTGAATGATTCCAACATCTTTTAACTTCATCAACTCATGTTGTATCTTAGGAGCCAACAGAGGATTAATAGGTCTATCCTTTTTTCTAAATGGTTTCATGTCACTTTTGAGTGGGATTTCATGTTGGAAAAGATCCTCTCTATAAGCCTTAAGATCGTCATATGACCAAGCAAAAACATGCTTATGTTTTCTTAGTAGTTTTATTAGGTTGGTTCTAACATGAGAGTCTAATCCTTTTCCAATGTAAACTATTTGAGGAGTGGTCTGTGAACCCAAATTTATTTCCTCTAAATCCTTAATCTTGGCATTGCTTATTCTGATGTTTGTTCACTTTGATTGGTAAACAATGCCTCTAGTTCTACCAGTCCCTTAGGAATCTGGTTGGAAATAAGTTGGACAACCTCATCCCCCAGTATACAATCCTTACCATCAATGACTTCAAGCAGATTATTGCAATCTATACGCTGGTCCTCATAATGGTCAAGGCACTGAAGAAATCTAAGGATATCTTGGTCATCCTCAAAAACTTTTCAATTGTAAATGTTGTCTGGGACAACTGGTCTTCTTTTAAATTCCACAATTGATATCCCATTTAAGGTCATATTATCAGTTTTCAAGGCAACATTAGCCAAGAAATCTTCCATTATGTTTCTAGACCTTTCTATCCAATTTATATTAAAGGCATCAAAGAATTCTATTTGATCCCAAATAGCATGTCTATACATTTTCAATCTGTCATTCTTTACAGCATATTTGGACCTTACCTGGGCTACTACTAATTCTGAGTCACCATAGACTTTTAAACATTTTATACCATGTTTAGTAGCAATTTCTATCCCTAGAAACAAAGCTTCATGTTCTGTTGTATTATTTGTAAATTGAAAAGATAGCAGAAAAGAATATTTGAATGTGGTACCTGATGGAGATATGAGTAGAACTCCAGCTCCTGATCCTTCTTTTGAACAGGCTCCATCAAAGTACATCTGCCACAAACCATCACTTTGTATAGATAACTCTTTCACCAAAGGATCAAAATTTTCACACTGGTGATCACTCCTTTTGATTCTAAAATTGTCCATGTCAATATCAACACAGTAATAAATATATTCAGTGGCTAGCCCACTTTTGCTTAAAAAAAAAATTAATATTTGTATCCTCAAGCAATTCTATCATGTGAGGTGTTCTTCCCTCTCTAGATATCTTTACATTATTTTCAGCTATATTGAAAGTGGCATAGGATAGGTCACACTGTATACTGCCACCCATTGAAGCACTCCCTTTTCTAGATAACAACATGTCATAATGTGGTGGTATGTCAACCACCAGTACACTCATAGTTAACAATGTATCTAGACACATGGCTGATTTGTAGGGTAGGGCTTCAATGGTTCCTACAACAGGGATTTATCTTGAGTCCATTTCTTGATACCTCCCATGAGGAGTGTCTACTTTTAAACCCATGGACCTCATAATCTCTGCAGGCATGACTGTATTTGATGCTCCTGAATCAATCATACATTTTTTTAGCATCTTTCCATTTATAATCAATGTTAAGAAAAAGGGGTCAACAACCCCTGCAGAAGTGTTTGTATTTAAGTAGATCTAAGGGATCTCAGAGATCATCCCCTCAGGCTCTTTTCCCTTGTTGTTGAGTCCCTTTTCAATATGCTTTGTTTTTTAAAATTTTATTGGTGATACATTATTCAGTACTGACTGAACTTTATCTTTATGTTCTTTTATTCTCACCATCTCAAGGAATGGGACCTTTACAGTCATCTGAGATAAGCACTGTCCCATATCTACTGGAGTATACTTTACATCAGTGGTTTTAGATTTTTCTACAATGATATTATTGTCTTCTACCTGAATATTCACAACAGGTTCTTCCCTCCTTAATTTCTTATTTTCCACTTTAGGGGAAGAAGAACTTGCTTCTGGCTCCTTAGCCTTTTCTACATGTACATCTTTTTGTTCACTAGCTTTGTTTACTATCTTGACCTTAGGTCTATTTGCATTTTCCCCAGGTCCATCCTTTTTAGGTACATATTTGGCATCTATTTTGTTTTCTTTTATAAAAATGCCTGATGGTTGACTAGCAACATTACCCACCACTTTGTTTCTTAGGTGATAATTATTTCTAGCTTTGTTTACCAAATCAGCAGTGATTCTAGCTTTTTCCTCATCAGAGGCTTTTCTCACTACTGGAGATTCCTGACTATTTTGGGCATAACATCTTATGTGGTCATCCCTTTCTTCTTCCTCACTATCTGACAAGACTTGTTGCTGATGAACTTCAACTCTTCCTTGTGAGCCATATAGGTCATGATTTTCAATTTCTTGATCAAAATCCATATCATGACAAGAATATGAATTATTCGTACTATAATCACATGTATCATCTTCATACTTATCTTGCTCCTCATTAGCTTTCAAAACTAAGGAAATAATACAAAAATCAGGATTGTGTGGTGCCTCACAGGCCTCACACCAGAAGTCATCATTGCACATATGAATAGCATTTTTATGTAAAGGATCAGGGGTCCTATTCTCATTCTTTTCTTTTCTTAGTGGAGCAATAGGCTTACCATCCTTAAATTGGGTACCATAGGGGTAGTTTTGCATCCTATTTTATGGATTGTAATTATTATTATAGGATGTCTTACTATTTTGTGGAGCCCTATACTCTTTGTATTCAAGTTCTTTTTGACCACTCCTATTAAAGTGTGGATCTTGTATTTTACCCAACTTCCCTGATATCCTTCTGGTCATTTCTATGCTCACCACTATTTTATAGGCTTCTGTTAAAGTCTTAGGAATTTTATCCCTCAATGCATAGCCCATTTTTGAATCAAAGGCATTAATATAGGTAGCAAGACATACCTTTTGGTCCAGCTTCATCTTTTGGAATAGCTTATGCATAGCTCGCTGAAATCTTGTATTGAACTTTGTTACTTCTTCATTTGATTTCTTTCTTATGTTGTTAAATTCATTAAGCAAAAACCCTTCATTAGTCTTGTCACCATATTGATCCTTGAATAGATCAATCAGTTCATCCATTGTTCCTACAGACCCATGAGATAAGCTCCTAAACCATTCCCTAGCATCTTCTACTAGAGATTGTACAAATAATTTCATAAGAACATCTTCATGGTTGATATTTAAATCATCTATAACATCAAAGAATTATCTCAAATGTTCTTCCCAGGTGACAACATTATTACGTGAAAATTTTGGGACCTTTTCTCCCATATCCTCTGGTATTACATTAGGATAACCTGGAATTCCAAATAAATAAAATTTCTTGTACCTTTCTGCACGAAGGGGTCTCCTTTGAAATTTTTCATTCTCATTGGGAGAAAAGAATTTGCTATGGTCGTTGAAAGAAGAAGCCTTATTTTTTGATGTTGTAGGGTACTCTATATCAGCAAAAGAAATTGTAGTTGACTGTAAGAAGTCAATTTTTCTTTTCATTTCAATAGTTGCAGCTTCTGTTTCAGCTTTCTCTAACATCTGAGCCATAGTTTATTTTTCTTTTCTAATTTTTTCAAGGTCAATGTCTAATTTAGACATTTGCTTTGTCAGGTTCTTTTGAGTTTTAGGCTTCTGAACTTCTATTTCTGCAACTTTTCTCTTTCCTTTATCTTTGAAGTTTTGAGGACCTAAATTTTGGTGGGTGCTGGGAATGTCATGCTCTCTACGAGACCTCTCTATATTCTTTGTAGCTTGATGTCTTAAGGTTCTTTTCCTATATTTGTCAACATCTTTCTACTCATGTTTCTTCTTTTTATGTTCTTTTTCCCTTTTCATCTGTTGAATAAGGGCTAGTTGTTTCATGAGGATTTTTTCTTCCTCTGCAAGCTCATCAGAAGGAACCTCTGAATCTGAACTAATTGTATTTGTTCCTTCTCTCTCACTAGAAGTGGTGGTGATTGCATAGGTATCTAGTCCAAGCCTTGGGGCTTCTAAATATTCTAAGGCACTCTCTTCTTGACTAGATTGATTATTGTTTTTCCTTCTAGTGCTACTCTCTTCACTTCTTGGAGGAGAATCATTGATACTTTCTTGAGTTTTCTTCTGTCTCCAAGACATCCTAATTTTTGAAGTAGTGGGAATCCCACTATCCAACTCAACTTCTGGATTGTTTCTCATTCTAGACCTAGTATTAATATTTGAAAATATATGCTTGATTTTTCAACTGATCACAGAGATTTTACTTTTAGAGTCGCCACCCAAACTTGAGAAATAATGAATACTACTAGAATGATCTTAAAAACTGGAAAAAATCAACTTTAACTTGATTTGACTTCTAACTACTAGAGATTCATTATAAGCTTCTTTTCAATTTTTACACAAAAGTTCCCCAGTAGAATCGCCAGTTTGTTAGCACTTTTTCTTATAGCACAACCTTAATGTGACAATATACTTGTATGCTTAAATGAAAACTCCTATTTCATGCAAGAGAAAGGCTAATTGATGAGGGTATTAGATAACATCTGGGGAAACTATTACCTCCTTTTTTGAGATCCACTAGCTCAGGCAGGTATTACCTATGGATGATTACTGAATGATAGTATATTTTAAGTGGATTATCTTCTTACTGAATTGTTGAAGTGCCTTTTAATGGATCAACAAGTAAATGACTATGCAAATGACTATGAATATCCTGATACAGAGCTTAATGATCCATACTAGTATTTGGACAACAACAATTAGTAAGGTAATAAGGATTCTCATCCTTCTTTTTTCAGTTCTTATGAACCTTAGGAAGGATAACCTATTTTGATTCTCTCTTAAAGGAATTAGTAAACTGAATTGTATTCCTTAAACACAATTACTTGAATGGAATGTATATTTGAAATGTGAATGATTTGATAAATTAAAATACTGGTTGGATAATGAAGAATTACTTAGCCAACTATAAAACCAGTGCCTTAACCTTGGGCTATGAGTCAATATCTGGTATAACTCCACAATAAGGTGATCAATAAAACATATGCAACAAAGATAAAATGAATTACAGATTATCCTCTCCCTACAACTATATCATCAAATCCTTAAACTAATGCTAAGCTCTTTGGGGTCACCTGAAATAATTAATCCTTCCTTGAAGGAGCTTACAAATGACTTCACAACCACCTTGTGATCAATATGTCTAAATGCCTTACAAGTAAACATACAATAACTATAACAGTAATAAAAAGAGACAATCCAAGATGTAGGAAAGAGATTGCAAATATTTGTATTAATGTCTTAAAGATTCAAATACATATAGATAGACAAATAGTACAAAGGCTCAGACAAATTTTAGTAGTCTGCCTTGTAATATATTTCATTGATTTCCAACTCCGACCCCCTACAAAATGATACAAGAGTACTATATATAGGCCTAAACCATCTTGGAATCCTTAAGATAAGGATGCTACAAGCTTCAGATGGTTTAGAAAACCTAACCCTAAAAACAAGAAATGACANCAAATACATATAGATAGACAAATAGTACAAAGGCTCAGACAAATTTTAGTAGTCTGCCTTGTAATATATTTCATTGATTTCCAACTCTGACCCCCTACAAAATGATACAAGAGTACTATATATAGGCCTAAACCATCTTGGAATCCTTAAGATAAGGATGCTACAAGCTTCAGATGGTTTAGAAAACCTAACCCTAAAAACAAGAAATGACAAAAGACAGGAAAACACCAAGCAGTGGAAGGACAAAACTAAAGAATAAAATCTAATCTTTCTTTGTCTTCTTGTGGATGTCAATACCTTTGTCTGTATATGTTTAGGATAGCATCTGATAATTGTAATAAGATCTAGTGACCGCCAATACAGGCTAACTTACACTAGTCTCTTTAGGATTTCTAACCTTCCTGTGCTCATAGAATAGGTGCCATGTGTCCTCTTACTCTTTATCCATGACATCCAAGTCAACTATAACATGCTTCTTCTTCTTGGGCTTTATCATGATGTCCCATGCTGTCACATCTTCCTCTTTAGGCAATTCAAAGCTTTGTATTCTTTCCAACTGGGCCTTCTACCTTTCTCACCTAGCATTTGTTATGCTTTTAACATCTGCGATGAATTTATTGAAATCAGTCTCTGCTTTTATTGCCTCATCTAGAATCCTATTGAATATCTCCATGTCCAGATCTGCTTGATCGGATATGTATATATCTTTGTTGGGTAGCACATTGTCAAATTCTGCACCCCATAGCCCTAATGGCTTAATTTGATTGTCCTTGGTTCTGATGGGAGGTACAAACCTATTATAACCTACTCCAAACATATTCAACCTTGCCTCTATCTAATTTTATTTTCTTTTAAAGAAATACAAGGTGGCTCCAATATGCTCTATCTTTGTGCCAACAAGATTCACAATCTTTGGAAAGTTTGACATTAGTGGTTGCACAGATGCCAACCTCTCAAAAAGTGTTGTCCTTCCAGACCAGGTTGAATAGAATGGATTCAAAATTGATATAAAAATAGACTCGCCTCTGTTTTTAGGCCTAGAAACTTGCCATAGGATCCATACACTATATCAATTTTATCTTTAATAATATCTATTCTATCCTACAAAATTGAAGTCAATGCTCCCAAAATCACACTGTTGTGCTCTCTTACCTCTTGCTCTATTTTAGCAGCTATCTCCCCTGCATCCTTTGTTTGGATCTCTATATCATGTACCTCTTTAGGCTCAACAGGGGCAACCTCAGGCTTTTCCATTAATTTTTGTGTAAGCTCAGCTATGAGCTTCTCTTGTGCCTTGATTTTAATCAATCCCAGTTCTCTGTCTTTGATAATGTCACTAGTATCACTAGTGAGTTTCTTCAGTTTATCTGACATTTGGACTGCTTTTACCTCATTGAGTTGGGCAAAGTGAGTTAGTACTTGGGGGATTTCTAAGTCCCCTATATTCTAGATTGACCAGATTATTTTTTTTCCTTCCATCTTCTCTTAGATGTTCAATAAGGATGGATTTTGATCTTTAGGAGCCAAGCTCCACATTGCCAATGCCTGGGACTTGGGGTTGTATCCAAACCCTCTTATCATGTCCCCAACCTGTATCTCTGATGACAATTTGACATCAATTTTTTTCCTGGTCTGATCAATTATAAAGGCTAAGGACAAATCCCAACCTTCTACAAGTAGCATTCCACTGGCCTTGACCAGTTGCCTTGCTTGTTCTGGTGTAATCTGCTCTGATTCAAGATTATAGTCCTGCAGTGTTTGTAGAGCCTCTTGGGTCACTGGATCACTCCCTGCTAATTGCAACTATGTACTTACTTGTTTTTGCTTGTTCCAAATGAGAAAGTCTTTAAATTCCTTTGTATTAATGAAGTTTTCATCCTTAAGGAATTCATCTTGATGTATTAACTTCTCATCTGTACAAGTTCTAAGAGGTGACTCTTCCTCTTCTTCTACATCCTTTTGTAATTTCTTTCCTGCCCTGATCTATTTTCTCAACAGGTGATCATAAGGCCTATTTCCAATTATTAGGGCTCCAATCCTGTCTATCTTTTTCTCCTTCTTTTGAGAAGGTTCCCCTATTTCTACTTTCTATCTCTTGGGTGGGGATTCATTTGTCACTTCCTTCTTAGGGACCTCTGGTGGGTCAATGATATTTTCTCCCTCAGCAACTTGTTCTTCTACAACTGCTTGATTGACTGGAGGGGCGTTAGGTACATAGTATTCTTCATCACTATCATCATCATATTATGATGGTGAGTTCCCCTTATGGCCTTTCTCCGAAACTACTAGTGCATCCTCTAATTGATTGCACAGGAAAGTGTGAGAGTTGATCATGGCCTCTAGCCTCTTTAAATAGGGCATGTCTGGGAAGAATCCCCCAAAATTTAGGCCCTTTCTCTTCACCTGCCTCTCTAGATCCATAAGCTCATTGAACTTTATAGCTCTCTTATCCACCTCCTCATCCTCCAAAATATTTCTTATCAATTCTTCTTCCATGCATTCTTCATGGTCTTTGGTGTAGGGGATGGTTGGTGTCAGCAACTTCTTTGCACTAAGGATGAAGCCTTCTGTGTCAACATATCAGTATAAGGCCATATTCATCCTATAATGATTCATTTAATTATTCACAAGGTCTCATGCCCCTTTTCCAATGGTAAAATTATAAATCCTGAATTACCTTGGGGTAAATGTACCCTTCCTATGTGGTGCTAGATGTTCTTTATCAGTTAAAATGAGTTGTCTTATAAATTCCATTACAGCTATTCTTGGTGGTACATGGAATGGCAATACATGTGGAGGGTGGGTAAAACCATACACCCTCATTAGTGTGAAATTTTTCTCATAGTAAAAATCTCCCCTGTTGTGGTCTCCTGGCCATTTGTCAAGATACAGGAAAGGTCTAAGTAATTGTATCACTTTGACTGGCAGCCTGGTCTTGTTGACACCTAGGCAGTGCAGAATTGAATATACTATCCAATTTTTGAAAGCACAAAACTCCTTCTCTCTAGAGGTATAGTTCCACACTCTCAACCAAAATTGAACAGGGTTAGGCTGGTTGTGATGAAACATCTGTGGCCTAAGACATTGACAATTCATGAGTGGGAAGTTTTAGTATAGGATCAACTACATAAGAATTGAATAATGCATAAATTTAGGATGATCCTTTTTGCTTTTTATATCCACAAACCCCTGGTGCATCTGTTCTATGATATACTGGATATAATCATAGTTGGAAGTAGTATGGAGGCTTTGTATGTCCAACACCATCATCAGAATGTCCGAGGTAATCCCATCTGCTCTTGCATCCTTTCCTAGCACTCTGCAAAGTGCATATGATATGTACTTCATATAGAAGTTCAAGTCCTTGTAGAAATATGGGGTTTCTCCTGGCATGGGTGCTATGTAGGTCTTCATATTCTTTGGAACATGGTGTTCCTTGATCAATTTGGCTACAATGCCAGACTCTCTAATATACCTATTCTCTAGGCTCTTCAAGTTTATCTTAGTGGTCATAGGATAGTATACATTGAAGGCCTTCATGAATGTGTTCCTTTCTAGGGTATGTAGGGCTCTTCCATCGTCCCTCTTAATTGTTTTGGTCAGGGTATCATACCTACTGGCCATCTCCAAGACAAAATCGACATCTACAAAGATGTCAGGAACAACTAACCTAGCCAATCCACAGGTCCAAGGGTTTGAAATTGGCATAGGCTCATCACTATTGTTAAAAAAGTAGCTAAATAATGAATAACCAGATAAGCCTGGGGTTTATTCATCCCTAATATATGTAGGTCATCAATTAAAACATCGACACTAACCTTTCTGTTCTGGCTTGAGCCTGGTAGCAATGTGAGAAATTCGTTTGAATAATTTCTCTTCCCCTTTGTGTCATCCTCAGCATCATCACTTCTTCCACTGGTGGACGCTAGACTCAATGCTTGGCTCATTTTTCCTTTCTGTGCTATGATCACACTTTTCTTCACCGATATTGAAACAAATCTTCTCACAACCCTCACCACCAACTGTGAATTCCTCTGTAAATTTAAACTTCTAATCACTGTAAAGACCACCAATTACACTGCTCTCTGAATTCTTCGACCAGAAAATCACTTCTTTGAATCACTGGCTGCTGGAGAATTCAACTTTTCTCAGAAAATACTGAACTCTCTATAAAAACTCTTAGCTCTGAGAATTTGGAAGCTGGTAAGAATGAAATGACAACGGACATGCATACTTAGAACTGAGAAATCAATGCAGACGTCTCTTCGAACTGGTAAACTTGCAATTCAATCACTTCTGCCCTTAGTTTACGCATTGTGACATCAATTCTGGTTATAGTCGTGGCATTCAAACTGGCATACAATCAATTTCTAATGAGTTCTTTTGCTTATAAAAACCTTATAAAATTCAAAAAGAGATCGAACTTAAATCTAATTGGTTGTCATAAATCATATTTCGGCTACTTTTCCATCTATCAAAATCTCTGTTATCTTATTGGCTAGCAAGTATCCATGATGGCGTCAAAGAAAAGTTTTCTTTTAACCCTATTTTTTACTTTTGGCGACCTAGCAACTATCTAATCTCCTTGTCGCTTGATATTCTTTCTAACTCTAGTTTGTTACTGAGACTTAGCGACTGTCGTTGGATCAAACTTTAGATCAATAGTTGTCTCCATGTCGCTTAATCTTTTAACTTAACTCATCTTCTTACGGAGACACCGTGACTAAGCCTCCACTTAACTGTTCTTCAACCTCGAGTTACATTAGGAGACTTGGCAACTATTATATCTATATGTCGCTGAACCAAATCTATAACTCACAGTTTATCCGGAGACCTCGCGACAAACGCCTTTAGTCTCTTTATCACTTGATTATTTCATCTTTATGATTTCCATCTGGAGACAACACGACTGTCATTGATCTCCCCTTTCTCTGCATCTGACGGTTGTTGCTAAGACTCCTGATCTTCATTGCAAACCCTAACCTTTCATGAGACTTTACGACTGATGAACACGTGCCTTACTTTTTCTTCTTGTCTCCTGATCGCCAGATCCTGTTTGACTTTTCAACCTTATACCACAACCATGCGACTACCATTGATCTAGCTTTCATCCTATGGTTGTCACTGAATCTATTGATTATTAAATTAACTCATGATCCTTTTCGCGACAACACTGTCATTCAAACTGACATTTAACACAGGTTTATTCATAGACTTGGCGACTGTTAAAACTCCATGTCGCTTGATGATTTTCAAACCGCAGGGTTAATCTCGAGACTTCCCGACTACCGTAAGATTTAATTTCTGATCAACGGTTGTTTCTGAATCTCATGTCATCTGACTTAACTCACATTTTATTTCAAGACTTGGCGAAAACAGTGAAACCTTAACCTTTTAACTTAACTCATAACCCCAGAGTTTATTTGGAGATAACGCAACTGAGTAAACTCAAAGTCGCCATAAAAAATTACTAACCTTGATCTCATCAAGAGTTAACCCAACCACCGTTAGATCATATATGAGATGAACGGTCTGCGCCAAGTCTCGTGATCTTCTGAAGCATATTCCTTTTATTAGGAGACTACGCGACCAAAGCATTTCGCCAAGTCTCCAAACTGAATGGAATATTCACTTTTCTTCACGAGACTAAGAGACTAATAAATAAGCACATGCTAATAACTCAGACACAAGTCATGAAAAAGGTAACACGAAAATAGAAACTCGACTGAGAAATTAGGGCTTTTTTGCATTTTCGAATAGAAATGACCCTAGGGGCTTAGGTTTTTGGAATTTTCAACTAGGTTTAGGACTTAAAACCTTACTTGCAGAGGTATATAAGCATTTTCAGACATGATTTTCAACCTTTCAAGCATAGGAATGACAAGAAAATTCAAAATTTTATAAGGTTGACACAAAAATAGGAAATACAACCAACAAACCTCATAAATGTACTCGGTGCATTAGTTAAACCAAAAGGCCTAACCAACCACTCATTCAAACCTTCCTTTATCTTGAAAGCAGTCTTCCATTCATCACCTTCTCTGATTCTGATCTGATGATACCCACTCTTCAAATTAATTTTGGTAAAATATCTTGCTCCACTCAAACAATCCATTATGTCATCCATTCTCGGTATAGGAAACCTATACTTCACTATGATCTTGTTGATTGCTCTGGAATCAGTGCACATTCTCTATTCTCCATTCTTCTTAGGTGCCAACATAGCTGGTACTACACATGGACTCAAAATTTCTCAAATCAAACCTTTGTTCAACAATTAATGAACTTGTCGGTTAAGCTCTTCATTCTCGGTCGGTGTTAACCTATGTGGTGCTTTATTTGGTAAACTAGTTCCTAGAATTAGATCCATACAATGACCGATATCTCTCATTGGTGGCAAACCATCAGGTACATTATCTGAAATGATCTCCTTGTACTCAGTGAGTAACTTCTCAACTTCTGCAGGAATTTCATCTTCTATTTTCTTACTCGGATGGTTAGGAATCAAAGCATAACATATATCATTTCTTTTCAAATCTTTAACAAACTGTCTACCTTCCATCAAGCAAACCTTCACAGATGTACATATCTCACCAACAGATTCTTCAACCAAAAGTAACAAAACTTGCTTCTTACCATCAACCCAAATAGAATATATATTCAATCTTCGATCATGTATAGCATGTCTATCATATTGCCAAGGTCTACCCAAAAAAATATGACAACAATTCATAGACATAATATCACATAACACCTTATCATAATACTTTCCAATTTTTAGATTCACAATACATTGTTCACTCACCATTAATGTGTGTTCATCCTTGATCCATGAGATCTGATAGGGCTTTAGATGCTTCATCCTTTCGAACTACAACTTTGTAACCATTTCCTCAGATGCCAGATTCTCTGGGCTTGCACTATCAACAATTAACTTCCAAACTTTGTCTGCAACTCTACATCTGGTCTTGAACAAACTTTTCCTGGCAAGATCTTGCTTATCCTTCTCACTCCATAGTATCCTTCAGATCATGAGATTTCCTTCCTTCTCAGCTTCATTTGGTGACTCTTCTTGCACCAAATCATTTCTACTACTGCCAATCTTCTTGCTTGCATGTGTACATTCAAAGGATTTATGTCCTTCCTCACCACAAGTATAACAAGTTACTTGGAATCCCTTTCTGCTATAACCACCTCTGGAGTAATTGCCTCTTCCTCGGTATGAACTTCCACCCTTCCATTCAGTCTTTCCTTTGTCTTGAGATGTGTCTAAATTTAACTTGTCTGGTTCAGATCTACTGTTCTCACCATGAGATCTACCTCTTCCTCTAGGAAATCTACCACCTCTGCCTCTTTATCTTTGTTCATATCTTCTATTCAACTTTTCCTCAGCTTTTAGGGCAAATTGATATGCCTCATCAATGCTTTCCATCTTGACCAAACTCATCTCATCTTGTATGTAACTTCTCAATCCATTCAGGTGTCTTGCTACTCTCTCCACTTCATCTTCAACATGTCCAGATCTGAAGTCCAATCTATAGAATTCCTCAGTGTAGTCTTTTACAGATCTGTCCTTCTGCTTCAAACTTTGCATTCACCTAATCAGGTTAATCAGATAATCTCAAGGTAGAAACTTTCCTTTCAATTTGTTTACCATCTTGTCCTATACCTTGATTTTGTCTTTACCTTTCTTTTTTTGATCCAATTGCAGATGTTCCCACCATAGGATGCATGACCTTTCAACTTTGTGCTTGTAATCTTCACCTTCTTATCCTCTAATACATTCTCATATTCAAAATACTTTTCCATCTCAATTATCTAGTCAACCAATTCATCAGAATCCAACTTTCCACTATACTCAAGAGGGTTAAACTAAGGTGTGGACTTCAAACTTGTTAATGCTCGCAGGAATCTCTCTTCTTCCTAATTCATCACAAGTGCAGGTGCAGATTCACCTTGAACCTCTTCTAATTCATCATCACTAACATCCTCAAGATGTCTTCCTCTGCGTTGGGATGTCTCAACAACTTCCAATCTAGCAGCCATCTGTCTAAGCATATCATCTAGACCTGGATCTGCATTTCCTCTCCCACGAACCATCTTGAATCCCTCTGCAATTGTAGGTCAAATCACAATCTGCTACCCCACAACAATATCACCAACTAGGGTTAGGGTTTACAAGAAGGAACTTAGATCTCACCAATGCTCTGATACCACTTGATGCAAGGAGAAGTGGAAGGAGGGGCCCAAGGCTCTCCCAACTACCAAACCAACTTGCAGATACAATGCAGAAGCAACAACAACATAGTGAGAGAAGAAATAACAAAGATCATTTTCATTAATTGATCAAACTCATTACATGTTGGGTTGTAAGGCCTTCCCGGTTTGGGCCATATACCTTCAATGAATTACAAATTGATCTTCATACATGCGAGGTCACAGACCTGCTTTACAGATAATTCAATCCTTCTTCTTCTAAAACTGATATCCAAATCCTACTGAAGAACTACTAACACCCTATAACTAAGAACATAGAAACAAATATATACAAGAGTCCAACAGAGAGGTCAATGCTCAAATCCATAAGAGAGACCCAAATTTAGGTCCACACATATCCCAATTAGAGACCCCAAATTAATTAAGCCACATAAATTAAATGAAGAAGTCGGCCACTAGATCTAACTCCAAAAATAAATAACTCGGGCAAAGGATGACCGAGCAATAGAGTGACTTGGGAAAAAAACAACCCGAGCAACAGAAACATGACTTGGGCAAAGCATACCCGAGCAATAGAAGACAAACCCGAGCGACAGAAAAGAACTCAAAAATAAGCATGCCTGAGCGACATAAACCCGAGCAACATAGATTAACTCAGAACAAGCATAACTGAGTGACAGACTCGAGAAACAGAGTACTTCCCAAGCAGCCTCCAAAAAAACTAAAGAACAAAACAAACATCTTTTTCTTTGAGCAGGATTGCCAATGACCCAAGATGCTCCTGCATTAGTGTCCAACAATCACAATCTAAGATTTCAAAACTTAGTTGCCACTTGCTTTCTCTATGTAGATGCCACTCATTATGAGCGATGTTAATCATGCATGCTTCATGTCCAACAAAGGGGGAAAATTCTTACTCTGAAAAATGCAACACTACAAAGAATTATATCAATTGCTCAAATTATGACCACATGCCACGATGAATTAAGACATGAGATCCATAAGATATGAGATCCTCCATAAGGACTTCTAAAATAAACAACTCCATTAACTCTCCATAAAAGACCAAATTTGAATCACCTCTGTTTCCCTAAATAAGTGCTAACCTATGATGCTGGAAGTTCCATGTTGCCTTAGTGATCCGAAGTTAAATCTCTATTATGTTATTTTCTTCTAACCAAACCATGGTGAAGCAACCATGGCAAACCAAACATTGTCATATTATAGGACCTTATTGTTAAGCAATCTTCTAATCTCTAAAATCAACTCTCTAATACAAAATTCCTCATATGACCTCATCAAGTATTCTTCAAAAGAAAACGTGTCGATGAAGCAAGTGAAATCAATCTCACTACATGCCCAAACATCATTACAATTTTATTCCTTAGCAACCAACTATAAAGCATGCTCATGCAAAGGATCATTAGTAGAGTCTACATCTCAATGAAGTTGATCAACCAATGATGGCTTGGCGAACTTCATGAAAGTGTCTTCTTCATCCTTGTGGCTACCATGTAAGCTAATGTGTCCTCCACTTGAAGGTGTGGTTGTTTCTTGCTTGTTCATATCCTCATGGGGCTGAAGTGACACTGTGAACATGTCTTCATTCTCCTCATGTAATTCATCATTCTTCTTGCCATCACCAACTTCTTCATCCTTCTACAAGTGAGACTTTATTTTTTCCTCACAATGCTTGAAAGCATTATTGACCAAGCGACATGTTGTAATATAAGGGAATGCATCTTTTACTATGAATAACCTATAACATAGATATGATAAGTTGGGATGGGTATGTGTAGGATCATGAGGGGCCAAAAAGTGGCAATATGGAAAAAATGCATTTTTCATCAGCCCAAAAATGTTAGAAATCTATGTTGACATTTTATTAGGCCTGGGTGTCTATACACCTAGCCATAGAAAATGCCTAACAATATCGAATATCCAAAAAATATTAGATATCTGACACGTCTATATAAACAATAAAAAAAACTAAATAATAATAATATATATATATATATAATATTATATATAATAGTATATACAATAATATATATATATATATATATATATTAATATATATTAAAATATATTAATATTAATACATGTAGCCAATAGCTTACTATCTGCTACATTAAAATATTTATTTTTTTGGTATCAGATATCAAATTCGTATTGGATATCTAATACCTAAGACATTTTAAAAACTCGACTACACAAAAGTCATGGATCATTTTTACCCACAACTTTTAGAATTTGACATCCGATATCATAAGCAAATCCGGTTCTGATCTATAAAATTGTATATTTGAGCTCTTGGTATGAATCTTGTTTCAATTTTCAATTAGTTACTTGCATTTTTTAGTTTGTTTTTTCTCTTTTTGGTTTAAATTAGGCTTTTTATTTGAAATTATTTGTATTCATTAAACGATATGTTGATTATGTAAATTTTCAACTTAATTAGGTATGTCAGATAACATCGATAATCCTCAGCCTGAAAATCCATAGCTCGCAGACCCACAAGTGCCAAACCCTCCACCACCAAATGATCATATAGAAGAGTTGATAGCTAAATATTTGTATCAATTGAGGGGCATTAGAGATCTTTATCATACGATCCCTAGATTAGCCCCAATTTTGAATACATTAGAATGAATAATAGAAAATGTAGAAACCCTCACCACCTAGCAGGATGTTGTACTTTAGTAGTGAAAAAACATGCAAAGTTACTATAGAGATGTGTTGGATTATGATGGGGTGAAAGCCCTTGGAATAACAAAAGAGAAAATAGCTTCCCTATTTGTCAATCCCCGTATTGGATAGCTACTGGATCCAAAAAAAATAAAGTTGTCCATGAGATGGTGCACACATGATTAAATGTGAGATAACTTATAGGATCATTGGTGGATGGTTTTTAATAAACCATCCAACAATAATATGGATGTGTCATTTTATTTCATTAAAACTATATGTTGAGTTTGTGTTGCATAAGCACGTGAACAACTAGAGCATGAGATCATTCACGGACACAGGCAAAGGCATGCCCTAGGATGGACTATGGGCGCATCAAGTAGTACAAGGCCCATATGTTCCCCCAGCTCTCATTGCTCCCCCTTCTCTAGTACAACATCCAGATGTTATTATGCATGCTACCTCACATACTATTAGGGCTATTCACTCTTTGAGTGGGCATTTAGTTACTCAGACTATGTCACTGGCACAAAAATATGGTGATGATGATAGTACATCCTCCTCAGGTCTACATATTTGTGTGACCCATACTATGTGCAAGTAGATTTTCTTGGGTCCCCTTGGATAGCCTGACGAGGAACCTATGGACACATCTAAGCTCAAGATGTGTGACATGGGCAATACACTAGATGGCATGACAAGGACTGGAGTACATCGTGGAGAGTCCGTTGATACAAGAGATGGGGAGGTGCATCCATCATTCATTGAGAATGTTGTGGTAAGATTTAACTTGTAATTTCATAGTGCATTTAATTTTAAATAAATATTTATATTAGATAACTTATTAAGATTGCACACTAATGTTTACTTACATGGTCTATTTACGTTTAGTTTATGTTAGAGGAGGAGATGACATAGGTCTATAATGCCACAATCTTAGCAATTTTATTTGGCCTTGACAACTTTATGGTATATATTTTGTTTACATTTTTTATTATATAGATTTTTTTTCATTTAAATTGTGATAATTAAGTTATATATTAATTACATTTTCATCTTATTTTACTCTTGTAGATTGCAACTACTATGAGGGATGTGCAATGTGAGAGAGGAAAAACAACAACCACTAATAAGGGGAATGTAATTAAAAGTTGAAAGAACTTAGAATAATTATACATGTGTACTTATTACTTGCTCTACTAATATTTATTTGCATGGTCTATTTAACAGATGTTGATATCCGAGGAGGACACGACACAAGTGCATGAGCTCAACCTCTCGACTATTTCATTTGGCCTTGATAGCGACATGATATATTTTTATGCACTTAATTATTTATATTGTTTATTGTATATATGCTTGTCATTTAAATTGTCATTATTTTAAATATATATTAACAAACATTTATCTTAATCCACTCTTATAGGTAACACATAGTGCAAGGGAGATACAATTTTAGGGATTCACATCCTTATTGACTGCATCGACATTGACAGAAAAAGAGATGCCCACATAGGTATGTTTTTATTTTAATTCAAGTGCTTAGTAAATTTATGTTCCTATCACTAACAATTTTATAGGATAGCTTGTATCAATTTTATGCTTGTGAACATATATAAGTCGACATTGCAACTCTTAGCAACATCCCTTCTCTACAAGTGACATATTATAGGACTCCTGATCCCACTAGGGGTCGTAGACTTGAGGTAATCAAAATATTCAATTTTGAAGTTCAATTATAGTTCAATTTATGTTAATTTTGTTATTGTAAATCATATAATTCAACTAATCTAAATTTTGGTTTAAATTTTTATTTGCAAGATCCTTTAGAGGCAAATACTACTTCGAAGAGGCTTCATTTTGATGATTGATCAATTGTTTAAGATGTCTTAGAGACATATAGTTGTTACATGTATATTTTGAGATGGCATACGCCGCATTTTGTAAAACTTTGTTTGAGTTGGTGTTTATACCATATTTGTTTATGGACATACATACTTATTAAACAATTTGATAAATAGAAGTTGAATTTGATATAATTTTTTCCTCAAGTTCACTGGATATATTAATCATGTTTATGGAATCATTACGCATTTTTCCTTATGTGAGTGCCATTGTTATTATATTTCAATAATATTTGATGTGTTTCAATAATATTCGATGTGTTTGGATAATATTCTATGTAATGTCTCATACTATGAGGCTGCCAATTTTTAATTTTTAGCTATATACTAGTAGTTAGAGTATTCAATTTTAACACTAATATACCAATGAAGCAAATTATCTAAAGCTAATTAAATTCAAAGAAATAAAGAAATTTAAAGAAATTGCTTTCAAATGCATCTTGTAACGCCCCACTAGAGAACCCTCAAAGACGTACCACTAACCACTTAAATAACATAGCATTTTTTTTTAAAAGCATAACAGAACATATCATCAATTATATCATATGATACGCAAGCAAAAGATAAACATTTATTGTCGCATAATATCCTTTATGAGTTCCCTAACGTCGCTACTATAAAATGCATCCTATCCTAAACTAGAATACATAAAGCATATAAACAAGTGTATCATTGCACAATATAATTAGCATTTATCATTTGTCACTAAATCCATTTATTTTTCTATGAATGTCATCCATACCTCTGGGAATCAACAACAAAATTTCCAACCAAGATCACTCAAGGAAGAAGAATGACAGTCGCACTACAGATCTCATTGTCCTCTATCTTCAAAGATCCTTTTGGTCGTTGTATTTTGCTCTCAGTTGCACTTGTGACCACTAAGATGACAACCTGAAGAACAAGATTATGATCCTACAAAATGCATGATTTAAAATGATGATCTAAAACTATATTGTCGCAAGTTAACTACTATGAAGCTAATGCTAAGCTAAAATCAGTATGCTCTATATTAGTATGCAAATGTGTGTAATGAGTGGTAGATTCAAAAGATCAAAATGCAGCCCATTTATAGAGTTTCCAAGGCTGGAACCTATGTGGCAAGAATCAAAGGTGCATATTCAACCTGGAGAGATGAATGGCCAAGATGAAAAAAGGGTGGAGAAAACAAGAGAAATGTTCCCTCGCAAGCCACAAGAGTCCAAGTGGTGGATGCATGAGAAAATTGAAGGCATGTGGCCAAATTGGTTATTGATGATAAATCAACAAATTAAAAATAAGAATATTTTATCATTAGCCACATGCTAAGACGACGTCTGATGTGGAGAGATGAGGTGAGAAGGAATGAGGTGGAAAATAATGGTTATGGACTTAGAATAGGAAGAATTAAGGAAAATTAAATATATAAATAAATTAAAGATTTTTTATAAAGTAGAAGAATTAAATCATTAATTAAATAAATCATTCAATTAAACTTCTCCAAGTCAATTTTTAAGTGTATACATTTTACCCCTCTTTGAATCAATGTGCTTGCAACATGTCGATTCAAATAAAATTTGATTTATGCCCCAAACCTTGATCTGCATTTGATAATGGATGGATGCCCCCTTGGGAGATGAATCGGGAAAATTCTTCAATTTTTAGGCCTTTTTTTTTATTTTTTTGGCAATTTTTAGAATTTTTTAGATTTTTTCAAAACTTTCCGATTTAGCTCCCAATAAAAATGATGAAACACATAGGTAAAAATTGATTACATCATCAAAGTGAAAAAAAACCATGCCGCCTAATATCCATGCACACAAAAGGCATATAAGAGAGGTAAAAATGCATTTTAACCTCATTTACATTGACACACTGAGAATAACATTAGGTGAAGAGATCATTTTTTTCAGAGCAAGATGATGATCCCATATTTCAGGCTCTAATTCAAGTGAGTTCAACAGCTCAAGAGACCCAAGGAGTATGGCCCTCTAGTATTACTTTTTGTACACTAGCGCATATGACTTTTCTTATTTTAGCATTTTGAAAGCATATCTAGGATAGATTAACACATTGTTTGTATTGCATATTTATGTCATTTTTTAGTGCATGCGTACAATAGATTAGCACATACACCATTTGAGTGCATATGATAGGTTAGGTAATACATTTCATGAATAGAGTAGGGCATACATTTAATTTAGCACATGCACAAGTTTTAATAGCGCATAGATCATATAAAATAGCACATTTATTTTTCTAGCACATAGTCTACGCAAATTAGTGCATTTACACTAGAGACTTAATTTTATGCTCTTGTGTGATAATTGTCAACGATTTTCTATGCTTGAATTGCTTATTTTGGTAGATGAGTTGATTTTTGACCTCATGACTGACAAGAGTCAATGATAGGCACTCAATGAGATTGATATCTCATTGAAATCTCAAATGATCTGATTAGACTGATTGATTGATAGATGAGTTGATTAATTGTTGATGTTTTGATATATCTCGATTATAGGAGCCTGTGGATGTGTTGATGACTCGGGGGCAATACTCGAAGATATGGCGGATGATACCTCAATCAATTCAGGTAGATCATGCCATTATTGTCACTTGTGGATTAGCTTCTGTAGACATCTAAAAGTGTCTCACACTTGCGAGTGCTCACTAATTACTAATTGTTCCTCTTTTAATTAAATAGTTCTTTAATTATTTAATTAATCATTTTTATTCTTCTAATTCTTCATCAAGCCTAATCAACACATCATTTAATCATCCACCCTGATATTAATTAAATAATTAATATTATTTATTTAATTGGTATTTAATTAAATGGTCTTTATTATTTAATTACATTTAATTTCCTATAGTCTCACAATTTAAATAGTTATCCCTAATTATTTGAATTGACTAATTAATTCCTCTAATTAAATTAATTTCTAAAAATTAATTTAAACTAATTTCATCTTATTCCTAATTTCATTTCATATTAATTTCATATTAACCTCATATCAATTTCATCTTTCTTTCTTCAAAATCTAATTTTTAATTGAACTTAAATCCAAAATCCTTCAAAAATCAGATTTATGAGTTCCTTAAAATCTTAAAATTGAGAAAATCTTTCTAAAATTTAAAAAAAAATCAGTCTTTCCTCAAAATTGCATTTTGGAAACTCTTATCTTCAAAATTCAAAAATCTTCTAAATTCCTTTCTTGTCATATCTTTTTCATAAATCAGCTCCCTGCTTTTGACTTAAAATGGAAATGAATCTTTCTATCTCTGGAAGTTTCCAAAATTCTATCAATCTCTAATTATTTCAACCACTACTTCTGATTTTCTCAGATTAATCTCCAGTTCTAAAAATCTATATAAACAAACCTTCATACTCATTTGAAGGATGCTTGATTATTGAATTTCATCTAACTTATGCAAGTTTCATTTCATCATCTTTTTATCAATTAAACAATTTTCACATTTTTCTCGAATCTCAGTGTCAAGACACTACAAAAATCTATACTTATATTTTAATCTATACTAATTGATTTGTTTATCTTGTTTAAGTTTTTAATCTATACTTACATTTTATGGTTTGTAGGGTTTTAATGTTTGTTAGTAATTTGATTTTATTATAGTCTACTGCTACTAATCTTCATTTTTTGAGCTTGTGACCATGGTGAACACGACATGAAACAAGAGCCCAACAATGCTTGAAGACGCTAAATAAATGGAAAATATGAAAAATAAAAAATATATATATGTTTTTCATTAACATGCGTGAGTAACGTACTCTTTAAATTGGATATATTTTAAATTTTTACCTTATAACTTTTTACCATGCCATTTACCGGTTGAGAATTTTGGGCTTCGTGATATTGATCTGATGCGATTTATATTATACAGAATATAATTGCATCTCTCTGTCTCTCGACTTTCTTGCTACCTTTCGTAAGTTCGTTTCATAACATTTATATAATATTATAAATCGAGCTTCTTCGTTCAACCGTTTTCATTTAACGAAAGAAAACTGCGAGGACAGAAAGCAGGCATGATTGAAGAAAGATCATCAGCCCCCTGCTCTAAAGATCGGCCTTCTGGGGAGCTTACAAAGCCCCAACATTATGAAAAGCTTCTCAGCATTCTTTGGTCAGGTATTGATATAAATCTTATGCTACAGGCATACAATAATTTTGACAGGGAGCTCTTAACTTCAGCCCACAACAGAGGTCGCTTGTACCTTTCTCATCCTCGAGTTGGAAAAGTTTTGCTCATGCATGACGTGCCTGAACAAGAAAACACTCATGAAGCCACGGAATCTTTAGATGAACTTGTGCCTGTGAAGATCAAGGATTTGGAAATCCGAAAGCGGAATGACTGTTGTGTGATTTATGGCGTACTGTGTGTTGAGCCTTTCAAATTTGGAAGAATCTACACTCTGCTGGAGGAAGTGGATACTGGGAAGGCTGTGGCTCTTTCGATTGTTTCTTCAGATCCGTCATCATTTCATCAAGGGTTTGCAAGAGATAAATATCCTCAGGGTATGGAAATTGCCGTGAAGGAGCCCCTGCTTGTTGAAGGTGAGGGCGGTATCGTATTCATTGATGTGGATAATCCCCGGTGTATTGAAGCTGCAGTACAGAGGATTCCAGCTCTAGAAATCGATCAAAGAAAACTCGACGGCTGGATAACCAGGGGAAATGCTGCTTGGCAGGCAAAAGATTGGGAGAAATGTAGACGATTTAATACAAAGTCTCTACTCTGTGTTTTGAGAAGAGAGATTGAAATGCCTAAAAATTTTCGTCTGGTGTACAATCAAAGATGGTCGGCGAATATTATGCTTGACCGATACGTCGAAGCGCTTCAGGATGCAGAATGGATATGTCATAACAGACCTTCCGAAAGCAGTGGAATCCAGTATAAAATTCAGTCGCTCTTATCCGTTGGAAGATACAAGGAAGCATTTCGTTTCTTTCAGATCTCATGTGCTTCCCTGAAAGAAAAGGAGGAAGCCTTTACTCGAACGTATAGAAAATGGAGTGTAAGGTATGTATACAATCATGATTTTGTACCAGACGGGGGTTTCGTTGGGCCAGTGGAGATCAGAATGACAAGCAATGGCAGCGGCAGGGGTTTATTTGCAACAGAGAATGTTGAGCCAGGTGAGACATTGTTGATAGGCGAGCCTTTGGCAGTCGCTCACACGGCTTTGCAGAATCCAATTGAAAACGGCCTGCTTCAAAATGTGAAAAATGCGTTGGTTTCAAATGGAGAAAAGACTCTGCAAATCTTTCTTTCCCATAGTAGCTGCAATTGGATTCCGAATATGCTGGATTTCTTCGAGGAGAAGAGTCCGGAAGCTTCAGAAAAGCTGCTTAAAATGGTGGCTGAGAAGGACGATGAAATTCGTCACGTAATAGAGCGCATTGCGTTTGATGACAGGTCTCTGGAAGCCATTGCAGATTCAGAGATGTGGAACCTTGTTCCAGACAGACTGTATTATGGGGTATGGCTGCTTCCCTCCGTCATCAACCATTCCTGCGTCCCCAACGCTGCAAGAAAGACCAGCAAGGAAATCTTTACGATCCACGCAACCAAGTCCATTGAAAAGGGGGAAGAGATCACCATTCCCTATTTTGGGGTTTTAGTTCCATTCCCATATCGTCAGAAGTACTGCCAAGCCTTCGGCTTCGACTGTATCTGCAAGCGATGCGAATTCGAGAAGAGATTTCTGGATTTTGAATCGAAAGGATGCAAGTCCAAGATAATTTATGAGAGCTACAGCAATGCGTGCGAATCCAAGATCCAAGACCGTCCTGTCGAAATGGAGAAGCTTGTTAATCAAGTGGAAAAGTGTTTGAGTGCTTTGAGGCAGAGATGCCTTGAGGTTGATGAAAATGGTGAAGCCTGGATTCGTTCCTCTTTTATGGCTACCTGTCTGGCCCGGATTTGTTGCAGGAGAAAGAGAGTTCCAAAGGCACCGTCAAGAACAGAGGAGGAGATTTTATTTGCAGGAGCACGGGCCATAGGAGAAACTTGCCCTGGGGATGTTTATTATCTGACATTTTGCAAATCTCTCTTCACCATGTATTCAAAAGTCCGCTTGCACACTGAATCGCGTTTGTCTATGGAGTCTAAAATGGAACGTTTGGAATGTCACCAATCTGCTCAGGAGCTTTGGAAGGATGCATTTCTCTGTGTATTTGCACAGCCTATGGAAGATTATGTAAGGCCTGATGGAACATTCGATGATGATAGCTCATAGTCATTAATTGTTAATCCAACGATTCTTTTACCCATTACTTGTAAATTCCACTTTTACCAGACCGCTGGATGATTTTGAAATAACAAGAAAGCATGGGTCAAAAAAACGAGTAGAAACTTTTTTAAGTTGTTGATTTCCTTTCCAGTCTCTTATAACTGTTACGATTTTGTTTAAATTTCATTTGTTTCTGGTTACGATACGATCTAACAGAATTTTAGTTATAGAGATTCGTAATTACGAAAATAAAAGTGTGAACGTTCTTACTCTCTTCGTTTATTGTGGAAATTATTTTGTTGTGATCGTTTAAAAACAAATGAACTCAAATTTCCATTTGTCTTTACATAATTGTTTTTGCATGATTTTCTTTTTTATTTTATAAAATCAAATTCTTAAACCAGGCCTGGCTGATCATTTGACGGTCTTTCAATTGAATATATATCATTAATATGAATCCTGTCTCTAAATATCAACAATAAAAGATATTGACATAAAAAGAAAATTGAAATTACGAGTTCGTCGAATCAAAATATAGACACGTCCAAAAAAATCCGAAGTTCAAATGGGCAAAGATAAAAATAAATTACAAGGAAAACGCGTCAGTAAAAGACTCGGGCAATTTTTGAAAAAAAGAGAGACTGAGGCAATAGATTCCTATGATATCAGAACTGTTAACCTTTGGTTTTCTCATCATAAAGGTATCATACATATATGCATCAGAAAAGAAAATAACACAATCACATTGCATCATCATGAGTAGTCCCATATCCATACATCCATTCGCAAAATCAAATAAACATGGCATTACATATACATTTGCATAATCATCCATAAAAGCATAAGAGAAATGCATCCATACATCAAACATCATAAGCAAATGAAACACCTCATAAACATCACATCAACACATGTACAATGAGATCAAATCATGTCTATATATAATTACGAATATCAGGGATACATCAAAATCTCAAAATATACAATATCCTCGGAGCAAGTCATCGTATACAAGGCCAAAAATGGGCATAACATCAGAATGTATTAGACAGAATATCAAAGCACTCAGGCTAAATCTCAGCCATGTCCTCAACATCAGGAACGTGTGGTGGAGGCTCCGACGGCTGCTGGATATCATTTATAGGTGGAATACGGGCACCCTCAGATCTAGCCATGAACTGTGAAAAAGGCGTGACCAGCTGAGCTGCTGGAACGACAGCACTGTACGTTGCGACATAATATGAAGACCTGCTCGTCTGGTGCGTAGCTATGCACTGGAAGTGATCACACTCAACTGTAATGGCATCGACCCTCCGATCGCGCTCAGCGACAACAACAGCTATCCTCCAATCACGCTCTGCAATCAATCCTTTGGTCTCTCTCAGTGATCAAATCCTGTATGCGTTGATCGCGCTCTGTGCCCCTGGTCTGAGCAACAACCATGTCTATCTAAAGACCCTGACCCTCTCTGACTGAGCGTATCACATCCTAAGGTGTACGCTGTCGCGGACCCTCTGCCTGCTCTCCGGGATCTACCTGCTCACCTTGCTCTGCCTACACATCGCAACCATGTCTATCTGAAGACCCTGACCCTCTCTGAGTGAGCGTATCACATCCTAAGATGTACGTTGTCGCGGACCCTCTGCCTGCTCTCCGGGATCT
>MU227450.1:6006-21703 GCA_018584345.1 Thuja plicata
AATTCCAACATGCTTCCTTGTCCTTAGAAGTGGCTCCATGTCAAGAGGACTCTAAAAATGATAAAGAAAAGAACATAAAGAAAGATCAAGATCAAGAAATCTCCATGTATTCTAATCCTCTTTATGATGTCTCTTATCCGCATCATGGTTCTTTTGATCCCTTACGCGCTTTCCCATTCATTCCACCATGTCTTAAGTCTTCTCCTAAGCAAGATCAAGTTACTTCTTACACCATTGAGCTTATTGACAATCAAAATAACCTTACTACACTTGCACTTTCCAATGATGATACTTCCATTAAGGTTATTAAAAATGGTATTGTTACGTCCAATGTTGAGCTTATTGAAAATCAAGAGAACAATTATGCGCTTATGCTATCCAAAGATCCTTGTCAAGATCAAAGTCTTGCATCTTCTTGTTCTACCACTCCATGCTTACTTCCACTTTCTACTCTTCCTAAGTCTTTTCAAGCTTCAAACAATCCTATCAAAGAAGGTGCTCCTATTCAAGATGTTCACGATCCTATTGAAAATCCTAGTGCTCAATCTAAAGATGTTGATGTCCTTGGTTGTCACATACATCCTGATGAACTTATTGATTATCCTTTTGCATCTTCCACGTCCATCCTTGGACCTCGTCCACCAATACTAAGGGCTTCACATTTTCCTTCCATCTTGGGTCCTTATGTCCCTTCACTTTCCTCTCCTAACCCTCCTAATTCATCATCCATCTTGGGTCCTTACGTCCCTCCATCTCATATCTTTCCTCAAGATCAACATAGATGCATACCCTTGAATCATTTTCATCCATCCACCCATCTAAACCAGCCATATTCTTCTTCTTCCTCCACAAGTCCCAAGTCTTTTGGAAGAAACTTGAATGTTCAATACAAGAAAAAGGAGCAATACACAAATCCATCTAAAAAAGAAGATCACCATGTCTCCTCTAATCGACATGGGGGCATAAAGTCAAAAGAGATATCTAAGAAAAAAACTACAAGACAAGTATGGGTTCCAAAATCCATCATTGAAGATATTCTCTCTAAATCATAAAAAAAAAATGAAAAGCCTATGACTATATGGATTCCAAAGTCTCTCTTGAAAGAGTCTCATATTGAGAAATAAGTGAAGTTGACATTCAAGCTTCCAAAGGCTTCCTTTTCATCTTCTTCAAAAACATTCTTTCATTCCATGCGCCTAAACCGCAACCCTTGTTATCCATTCACCATATTCCTTCACATATTCCTTCCTTCACATTTCCTCCATCCTCTCACCACCCTTCAAGGTATGTGTCAATGTTGATCTTTCCTTCCTTTTCGTCTACCCTTTCATAATACTTCCATTCACTATTCTTCTACCTTCTATCATTTTTCCTCATTTGTCTATTCCTCTTATCTTCCAACCTCACCCGCTTTGCATAAAACCTTATCCTCCATTTTCCTCTTTCATCTTCCTTTCCCTATCGACATCCTTGAGAATATCATTTTAGATCCTTGGCATATCATGGTTTATCCTTTCAATTAACATTATCTAAAAAGCTTGCCTTCTTCCAAAAAATTCAAAAATTTAAAAAATTGAAAAAGAAAAACAAAAAATATACAAAAAATAAAAAATTAAAGAGAAATAATTTCATCCTATGGTGAAAACCACTCCCTTGTGGCGCCTTGGATAAGTACTGTGATAAAAATCTATAAATCAGGCGTCATGCGTAGTTCTTCTACATCTTTCATCCATTCCGTATTCTCTCTTTGATCTTGACAATGTTGATCTATACACAAACATTTGGGCTATCTTACGATGATCTTTCTTTCATTCCTTTCATGTTTAGCCTTCATATCTATCTTCCTCCATTCATTTTTTCCTATGGCTATCCTTTTCCCTTTGGTCTTGATCTAATAGAAAAAAAAGAGTAAAACACGGTACTATGAAGCCTCTTGACATGTCTACTCCTTTGGACTGCATCCTTTCCTGCTCTTACATTTTGCTTTTGTGACTCATCCTATTGTGGCATTTCATTTCTTGTCCAAATGTGCTTTACATGATGTTTGTTTTTCCCTAGCTTGGGTACTCTTGAGGAGTTTGCCTTTGAGGATTTCTTCTCTTTATTCTCCTTCACTCTCTTATCTTCCATCTTTTCCACCAGCTTGCTAATTCCTCCTGTCCTCCACCTTGCTAAACATTGGGACTGCACGATGTGATCTTGCTTGGGAGTTTGATGCCCATTCTGTCTGGGGGCATCCTTTGTATATATTATTGATCCTGAAAAAATTCAAAAAAATGATATATTGTTAAAAATTCTAAAAATCAGAAAATGTCCTGAAAAAATGATCATCCTAGTGAAAACCTAGCAATAGACGCTTTGATGTATCTCAAAAAAAATTATATATTCCAAAAATACAAAAAAATAAAAAAATTCAAAAAATTCAAAAAAATGGAAAAAGTGCCTTGGTGAAAACCTGGAAACAGGCGCCTTAGTAGCAAAAAGTTCAAAAAAATATATAAAAAGTCCTGAATAAAAGAAGAAAAAAATGAAAAAAATGAAAAGAGAAAAAATTGTAATAAAATCCAAGTGGTGAAAATCTGGAAACGGGCGCTACTTGAGGCCTTTACACCCCTATTTCTTAGCGCGTGACATCAACACTTAGCCTTTCTCCATCATGTCTTGTCCTTGTTGCCTTGGTCTTTGTCTTTGTTTAGGGGGCATAACTATGTTAGCTTTGGTCTCTTGGATGCGTTAGTCTTTAGGACACCTTACAAATGGTGTTTTTCAACACCACCCCAACTGTATTTTTCAATACAACCCTTGACATCGAGTGTTTTTCAACACTTATCGGTTTGGTCTTACTCCATTTTGTCATATGGTCTTACCTGCTTGCAAGCATTTGATCCTTATCCTCAGAACTCAGTTTCAGTTAACACACTTAAATTTTTAAACGCAACACTTAATGCTTGAGCTATGTCATGATATTTTCTTTGTGTGCTGACTGTTATTGATTTTTGTTGAGTGTCCTTGTCTAATAAGTCTCTCCGTGATGCATAGCTAGAGGATTTGGGGCATGGGGCATATTTTTATTTGCTTCCTGCTTCCTGCTTCATTGTTTTGCACAACCGTTCTGCTGGTCATCCTGGCTTATATGCCTTGATGCGAGCATGGTTTTGCTATATTAAATTGGGTAAGCTAAGAGTGAGTCATCTTGACCTTTATGTCTTTGATGCTTATGTTAGAATCTTTCCACATTTCAAATATGATATACATCGCATTCATATCTTCATAGTTGCACTCGTGACTAGTGATGGTTGTGTGATGTTTCCGATATACATCGCATTCATATCTTCATAGTTACACTCATGACTAGTGATGGTTGTGTGATGTTTCTGATATAAATCGCATTCATATCTTCATAGTTTCACTTGTGACTAGTGATGATTGTGTGATTTTTTGATGTCCATTAATAATGACCCAACGATGAAAATAAGTTCCTTAACATTCTCTAATGAATGATGAACACAAGATCCTATGTTTGTTGCTCTATTGCAAGTACACCTTTGCATTTTCATGTAGCTTGTATTGTTAGAATTCATGTTAGTTTGCATTTCTAGGCTGCATTATGAGTTTGAGAGGGCTTTCCTTCATCTTTCTTGTGGACTTTTAATCAACTATGATCACATTTTGATCTTCATTTCTTTATCTTCTTTCGTGATCTCAATCAAAATTTTCTATCTTAAACAGTTGATTGATTTTGGGGCATTCTATTTCTTGAGGCAAATTCTCTTTCTTCTCTCTATTTATTTCCACCTCTTCCAAACTTCTATCTTCCATTCGCTTTCACCCCTCTTCTTCTTCTTCTTCTTCTTCTTCTTCTTCTAATTCAACCTTGGGGCATAATATTTCATGCTTGATGATCTACCTTGGTTCTGTGATCTTTATATCTTTCATCTTACATCAAGAACCTTATCTTTAGTTTGATTTGATCAAATTTATCAATTTGTTGTTTCTCCTCTATCTCATTTCAATTTCGATCACAAGGGGGCAGTACCTATCAAACTTCAATCTTTGATTCAGCTTCATCAATTATATCAATCTTTCTTGAGATTATTATCTCTGACATGTCAATTACTTATTTTGGTGTTGACTTTGTCTTTTTTTTCAATTATGCTTATTTTTGTCCTGATGTGTTCCCGTTTCGACCACACATCTGGGTTGTTTTGTGATCCCATTTCGACCTCACACTTCAACTGCATTTTTTGACTACATGTGTTCCTGTGTCGACTACACATTTGTCAAAGAAGGGCAAATGTATGCACCCTAAAATGGTCGCCTAGACTTTGGGCCCCATTTATCATTTTATCATTTATCAAATTCTTGAATCAATGCTTTGGAACATTTTCAATTCAAATCAATTTCCTTGATCAAATTGTAATTAATTCAATTATTCAATTATTTCAATATTTCCTAAGGTTTGATCATTTTATTTAATTAAAAGATTTAATCTCCCTTTTAATTAAATAAAATTCCTCTTATTTAATTAAAAGATTTAATCTCCCTTTTAATTAAATGAAATTCATCTCATTTAATTAAAAGATTTAATCTCCCTTTTAATTAAATTCCTCTTATTTAATTAAATTCAATTTCTCCTATTTAATTAAATAAAGTTCTTCCAATTTATTTAATTGAAAGAAAACCTCTCTTTTAATTAAATAAATAAAATCCCCACTTAAAGCATATATTTGTTGAAAAAGGCAATAAATTAAATAAAATCTAAATAAAAATCGCTTTTTCATCACATCTTCCCAAGTGGGGGGTTTTTGCCTCTTAATCTCAACCATTGATCAATTCTTTTTGCCTCTTAACCTCAACCGTTCACTTTCCTATATAAGGAAATCCCTCCTCATTTTGATATTAGGTTTTCATAGTATTGTTATCCTGTAGGTTTGGAGAGCAATTTTGGAGGAGAATTTGAGCACTCAAGCTCTCTTCTTGTTTTCTTTATTCTTGCATTTCATGGCTCCTCATATAGATTAGAATGATGTTTATTTCCATAGATTAGATTTGCATTCATATTTCCTTTCATAGACTAATATGCATTGTTATCATATAGAGTAGATTTCATTTTCATGCATTCGAATCTCTTGTTTCATGGTGTATTTGTAATAGACACAACTAGGTCAATCTGAGGGCCTTCATTTTACACTTTTACACATCCATGACTAGAGAGCTATGGATCGATATTTGAGGCCTCATTCTTGAGAAACCTTGAATAGAATGATTCATAGAAGTGTGACAACATTTGTGCACACAGACACTACCTAAATATGCTAAACCATACGAGCTAGAAGAGAAACCTAAGTGGTGGAATGACAATCATTATTGTGAGTATCATAAGAACAAAGGACACAAGACCGACAATTGTGTAAATTTGAAAAATTTCATTCAAGATATTATTGAAGATATAAAAGTTGGATTGGATGGTCTTGTTAAGAATTCTAATCATAGGGCCTTTAAAGAACCAATCCCTAAGTATGACAAAGAAGAAAAATCAAAGAAATATGAGGGAGCTAAGATCAACTATACTTATACAAACAATAAAAATGTTATCAATATGCTTGAACTGATTGAAAACTTTAACATGGTGAGACCTAATAGACCCAACTATGATTCAAATATTGATGAGACACCTAAGGTTATCTTGATAGGTATTGGTTCTTCCACACAATCCCAATCTTACAATGAGTATAACCACATGATCATGCTCAAAGGTGTCCACTCTCCTTCACACAATGAAAGTCTAAATGCTGTCACTAGGAGTCAACCCAAGGTTATGCTCAAAGGTCCTAATTCTTCCAAGCAAGATATTCCTAAGAAAGTGACATCCTCTTTCAAGAAAGCCTCTACTTCCAAAAAGTCAAACTACAATCTAGTAGATCAACTTCAACATACTCCAGCCCAGATTTCAATCTTTGAGTTGTTAGAGTTATCACCTAGACACAAGGAGATCTTAGAGAAATATTTACAAACAACCAATGCCTCCAAAGACATTGATACTGATCAATTTAAGACCATGGTTAATCACATTTCTGCTCCACATTACCTTTCATTTTATGAAGAAGATGACAAGTATTTAATTCATCCCCATAACCTTGCCCTACATATTGGAATCCAAATCTACTGAACCTGAGTCAAATGCATGCTGATAGATAATGACGCTGGGTTAAATATTTGTTCTTATAGTGTGATTAAGCAGTTGGGATTTCCAGAGTTCACCATTGACCCAAGGAGGAAGATTAATATTAATGCCTATGATGAAGTTGAAAGGTCTTCTAAAGGATTGGTTGTGTTACCTATTCGGGTTGTTCCAGTGGAAAAAGATGTGATTTTTCAATTTCTTGATATTCCCCTTGCTTACAACATATTGATAGGGAGACCATGGATGCATGATATGCAAGAGATTCCCTCTACCTACCATCAATGTTTAAATTTTCCCTTCAATGGTACCGAGGTTTCCATTCCAGGGATTAATTCAATGTCCATCAATACACTTACTATTGAATCCTTAGTACCAAACAATAGAGATGATGATAAAACAAAGACTACTCTTGCTGATTGTGAAAATAAGTTAAAATGCTAAATCTCAGAATGGGGGAATATCACCTAGATTCCATTGCTACACTCCCAGTCTCCCCTTGTTCTTATAGAAAACCTTCAGAGGATAAGAAACCTTCATCTTACACTATGAAATGTTATGGTACCTTTTTTCCAATCTCCATACCCCTAGAAGATGAAAAATAAGAACAATATATTATAGAATGTATCTATAGAGAAAAGAAAGCTCTCTCCTCATTCTTGGGTAAAGCTAGGTAAAATTGGGAAAGGTAGTTTTTGGAGATCTTGCAAATTGAAATTAGAAATATTGGAGCTCTTGCATCTTTCCCTTTTGGAGATCTTGGAGTTCTTGCATCTTGAAGCATTCTTGCATCCTAGCTCATATTGTATCTTGGCATCATTGGAGCATTGCATTATCATTTAGCTTTTTTATCTATTTTCTTTCATCTAGCTTAATTCATCTAGTTTAGATATACTTTATTTGCATTTCTTGCATACCATTTTTAGCTTAGACCTTGCATCTCATCTTAGATTACTTTGCATTATCATTTGAATCTTCCATTCTGTAGTGCACCTTGCAGGGATCTTGCTTATTAGGTTCATCTGAGAACCACCATCATTATCTATATGATTCTTGCACACTATGGATATAAAGCTATAAGCCGCTTCTTGGGAGTTCCTCTTCATGGATTCTCTCAAATTTAATGGTTTATAGGATTTTGTCACATTTTGATCACACATTTTTGGCACCAAAGGAAGCTAAGGAAGCTGTGCTTACTACTACAGTCTCTCCCAAAAGATACAAAAAAGGCTATGAATTTCTAGCTAGGATGGGTTACCCAGGTCATGGTCCTTTGAGAAATAAAAAACATGCTCTTTCTGAAAATTTGAGTCTCACAAATGGAAGGAAATATGAGGATAAGACTGGATTGGGATTATCTAATGCGCAACCTATTTTTTATCAGTCTCCTGATAATTCTAGTGATAGCGAATCTGAAGAAGATATTGTATCTACTTGAACTTTTAACCAAGATTGGGAAAAGATTGTTCCCTCTACTACCATCCTTTGGAATGAAGAAGGACCTCCACTAGAACATGCTGATGAAGCTTCTACATCGCACCAAAATGATGAGTCATATGTTAAAGATCCTAATAGAGAACATATTCAAATCAACATGGCACGATTGTTACAAAGGGAAAATAGTACTGACTCATAGGAATATGAATGGGATTCTATCTCATTTTAATCACTAAAAGTGGGAATAGATGTGGTGTATACTTATGCTAACCAAACTGAAGTGGTCGATGAGTCACCCATAGGCCCTGACGAGACAAACTTATATGCTGCTTTCATTGACCAATTTAACTACGCTAGGAATTAGATGGATCTAGGTAATTTCGAGGCAGACCTTATATACTCTGAACATCTCATCACTAGAGATGACCTCCCCCATATCAATGCTTTGGAACCTACCACTTCTCTTCCACTTAGTACCCTGACCTTATTGATTGGTCATAATAGAACCAACACCCTGCGTTACCTTCTTTCCAAAATGACTATGAAATAACCTGCTACCTCTATGCCATTGAGCCTATATTCATCCACCAATGAACTAGAAAAAAAATGACTGAAACAAATATCAAGTACCTTAGTCATAAAATAAAGTTGAAAAATAAAAGGTGCTCTGATGGAAAAACCATTTTGTGGCAGTGTCGGAGCCTAAAAAAGTAAAAACAAAAGATGTATCTAAGGGTGAAAACCTCTTTGAGGCACTCGAGGATGAGGTAATTGGTAGTATGCCTAGTTATTTTAAAGATAAATCTTCAGTCTTGATTGAGCCAACATAGACTATAAATCTTGAGACAACTGAAGCACTTTAGATCATACATTTGGCTCAGTCTCTATCAATAAATAAAAAAACAACAATTCACTAAGTTCTTCAAGGAAAAGAAAATTAATATTTCTTGGACATATGTCAATATTCCAGGGCTGGACACTAATCTAATTATGCATCTTCTATCTATAGCTCCTGGTGTTAAGCCAGTGAAATAGAAATTCAAAAGATGCATCCACACATAGCTCTCTTGGTCAAAGCTAAATTAGAAAACCTCTTGAGTGCTGGATTTGTATGAGCTATAACTTATGATGAATGGATCTCAAACATTTTACCTGTATCTAAACATGAAAAATCTATTTGTGTTTGCACAGATTCCTGAGATCTTAACAAAGCTTTCCCAAAGGATGACTTTCCACTTCCAAACATAGACATGATAGTGGATATGACTACGAGTTATGAAATATACTCTCTCATGGATGGTTTCTCAGGATAAAATTAGATTAAAATAGATACCAAAGATCAAGAAAAGACTACCTTCACATGTGCATGGGGAACCTTTTGTTGGAACGTCATGCCATTTGGCCTCAAAAATGTTGGGGCTACCTATCAAAGAGCTATGACTACTATCTTTCATGACATGATGAATATAAATATGGAATTTTATGTGGATGATACCTTGGAAAAATCTAAAAAGAGGGACACACATCTTAAAGACTTGAGTTTAATCTTAGATAGAATGGAACAATTCCAACTTAGATTAAACCCTAAGAAATGTTCTTTTGGAGTCACCTTGGTAAAATTACTTGGATACATCAATTTCAGCTAAAGGAATATATGTTGATCCTGAAAAGGTCCAAGATATAATGGAGATTCCACCTCCCAAAAATATAAGTTAATTAAGAAGTCTACATGGACGCCTTCAATCCATCAGGAGGTTCATTTCCCAACTTGCTGATAGAGCTCATCCTTTTAATAAAAATCTACACAAAGGAGCTTCATGTGTTGGAATAACTAAGAGAGGGGGTAGGGGTGAATCAGATGTTTCTCAATTATCCCACAGTCCCAAATTCCTTTAGATGTATATAAAAATAATTTCAAACATATAATTCAACTCGGTGAAATGTAAAATGTATCTTCTAGTTGATTACCGAGTATTAGTAAATTAATACTATGATTACTGATCAATGTAGATAAAGTAATGTGTAAAGAAAAATAACAATCCACAACAATCATACACATTGACACATATATTTTTAACGTGGAAACCTTTCTGAGGGAAAAACCACCTAGGACCGGTAACCCAAAATATTTCACTCTTCTGAAGTGAGCTCGGTTAAGAGCCAACCCTGTTAAAGGTTACAATGCACATTGTTAAATGTGACCCAGTTAGAGGATTTAAAAATAATAGTTCTCTCTTGACCATGTATTCACTATGGGGTCAACAAGAAAACAATCAACATTCATTAGAATGTCATAGTAAAGACTTTCACGTCCTACTCGGTTAAGAGATTCATCTGTAACAATGGTTAAACCGATACAGTAATGATCTAATTCAAGAACAACTTTGTTTGCATATTTTTAGATCTATGCTAAGTACATAATACCTCTGATCAATTTGTTCACTTCAGTTCATCTGATTCTTCATATTCTAAACTACTTAGTAATGCTCTTTCCTCTATCGCTCGATGATGTCTGCAGAAAATGCTTGGTTCTATCTTTAACCAATTTGATCAGTCATGCATAAACTTTGCATGTGCGCATCAGGTGTGATTCATAATGAATCTCTTGTCTCTTATATAGACATCATAACTCCTTTAATTTCCATCCTTTATATTTTTCCGCTTAATCTCCATCATTGATTTTGCCTCTTAATCTCCATAATTGATTTTGCTGCTTAAATCTTCCTTGGCAGTTGTGTTAAAAATGCATTTCAATCTTCGTCATCCGATCTTACTTGAATTTTCATAATTGTTTGATCAATGTAAAAAACCTTATCTTTTACCTCATAATCATCAATTGACAGCTCATCATTCTATTCGGCCTTGGTTTGATTAAATTGCTCGGTCAATATCGTGATGTGTCAGCGATCCCTAGCTCGGTTATCATTGTGCTCGATATACACTATATTTTACTCGATGTTCACTGTCTCTTGGTGTATACAAAACTCTTCATTTACCAACCACATAAACTTTGTTCCAGATATTCAATCCATAATAGATATTTTTCACCATAATGATACTCAAATAAGTTGACATCAATGTCAATACATCAACTGATAATGTCTATCATCATATCGGTAACTCGGTTGACTATCAACAAAATGAATTCAAACATAAAATCATTTGTAGTTCATTAATCTCTCCCTTTGGCATTGATGGAAACACAATATGAAATAAAAATTCTATAGAATACCAAAATTTCGTTCTCCCTAGCTCTCCCTAGCTTGAATATATAAACTATTTTAGCATTGAAAACTCACCATGCAGACTCTCCCTGCAGATTTGACTATTCTATTATTGAATCTCTATGTAGATAGTGTTGGCAAGTTGACTCTCAGGGAGAATATAACTTATTTTATGTTGTCATTATGGCTACAAAGTCATATAAAGTTTTGATAGCAAACTTTGAAGAGCAAAATTGGCTAAGTATAGAAGACAAAGCAGAACAGAGATATACAGTCGATCAGAGCACTAGTGCACGTGCGTCAAAATGAATCAAGATATGTGCATTCTTAAATAATCTCTATGATATGTTTTTATGCTTACCCTATACACAAATGGTACATAATGAAAGTACAAAGAAGTTACAGAAAGATTAAGTGCACTAAACAGTTCAAAAAATAGAGTATGGAGCCGACCACAGTTTTTGGATTAGCGTATAATCTTTTATTTTGTAAAGGCCATGTGCCTATTGTAATAAGTTAGTAATTATGTATTAAACATTATTGTAAACACACTTAAGCCAATTTGTTTGGAAGCGTTGTGAATGTTGTTTTTGGGCCGACTAAGGTCTTGTTTTCAGTCACGTTTATTCAGGCATGCATATATATATTAGACATGCACTTTTGTATTAATGTGTTGTCGAAGAGAAAGTAGAGAATATTTTAAGAAGAGAAATATGAGCAAGTCAATATGAAGTAGAAATATATAAGTGATTTAAGCATCATCGCATAAATGGAACTGATCAGACAACAATGTCATTACAACAGTTCATTTTTGATATAGTGTATATCAGTCATTAGAAGGTTGTAGCCTTCATCTTATTGAGCAGTGAGCTCTGGCAGTGAGCCAACCACCTTTAATAGGGTTCTTGTAAAGAATCCTAATAGGGTCATTATACCTGCACTGTAAAGACTACTCCTAACAGGGCAAAGGAACTTTAATAGGTTCATTATACTAGTACAATTATTTGTGGGTACTAATTCCCACCAAGATTTTCCTCTAATCAAGGTTTCCTTGTAAACATATATGGTGTTATGTGTCATTGTGTTATGCTTCATATGTTATCTATTTGATTTATGTTCAAATTGATGAAATAGAATAACTAATCAAACACTGATTCACCCCCCTTCTCAGTGTTTCCAACAATTGGTATCAGAGCTCTGGTCCTCTGAAAGAAAGTTTAACCACTTGAGGAGATCATGGATTCAACAGAAGTGAAACATCTAAAAAAGAATCTTGAAGAATCCCTTGAGGATGTTGACAGATCTGAAAAATAAAATGAAGAACAAAAACTAAAAGTTGATGGCTCACAAACGCTTATCAAAAAGTTAAGAAAAGAATTGAAAGATTGCTCTACAAATAATTTAGGAAAAATGGTCAAGAAACTAAATGAAGAGAACATGTTTTTAAAAGAGAAGATTGAAGATCTGAATGAACAACTTGCAAATAGCCTAACATCTATTGAAGAAAAGACCAAAGAGAGTAATCAATTAGATGATGAACTTATGCAAGCAAACATGAAAATATTGGAGTTAGAAAACATCAAGAAAAAGATTGAATCTGAATTAATAGAAGCAAAAGACAAGATTGATAAACTACACACAAGTTCTGATCTAATTCAATCAAAACTTTATGCACATAAGATAAAAGGTGATACTACTGGTGTTGGATACAATGTAGCTCAAATTGAGATCAATTCATTGCAAGAAAGAAAGAAAGCTCAAACAAAATCTGCAGAAGCAAAGAAAACTGAGAATCTTGAAGAGGCTAAAGCAGAACCACCCAAAGATGAACACAAGGTAGTTAACCATACTTGTTATGCTTGTAACAAGCATGGACACTTGGCAAGAGATTGTAAAGAGGTAAGACCTTTCAATGGTTATTGTTACTCCTATAATAAGTTTGGTCATAGGTCTATACATTGCAGAACAAGTCAAAGAAATTAGTCACAACAAAACCAAAGAAATATGACTCAATACAATCAGAGAAATCAACCTCAGAGAAACTATCAGAACATTACATGTCAGATATGTAATTACAATGGACACATAGCCAAGTAGTGCAACATGATGAATAATAACATCATACCTCCTATCATTTGTCACTCATGTGGAAAATCTGGACACATCTGAAGGTTTTGCAGGTCAAGAGCACAAAGACAAGAGAATCCTAAAAAGTCACTATTTGAAGAATCAGGAGAAGTTAAGTTTGTACAAGCTGAAGTAGATTCAGATAAAATTTGGGTTTAAGTGATGCAGGAGCATCCTGGGTGTAAGGGCAATCTTGCATCACCCAAAAATATTTCTGTTTTCTTTTCAATAAGGGCTACCTTGTGCAGAGCTGCTATTTATGGAAGCTTGCTATTTTTAGTAAGTTGGCCATACGATCTCGAAATGTTCTGATTTTGCATGTGGAGGTTCATCGCAGTCATATCAGCTTGCCAGTAAAGTTTCATGGCTAGATCAGGTCTAGTTTTGAAGATATTGAAAATTTTCGGTATTGAAAACAGGGTACAGAAACTTTGAGCTCAGTTTTGAAGGCTTTAGAGGCCTCGAATGAGGTTGAAACTTGGGCTCGATGATGCTTGCATAATTGAGCTGTTGTAGAGCGCTTCGTGGCATTTCTGAAATGGGGTTATAATAGTCAATCGAGTCAACTGGTGATGACTTATGGTCTCCGGAAGTTGGGTCACCTGAAATAGCAGAAAATAATTTTCCTTCAGAATTTTCGGGTTTCAAAAGTTATTTTGAGCCGACTTTGATGTACTAAATTGAAAAATAAAATAACTCTAAGTTTGGTCGGCCCTAAGGGCTAAATTTCTGGAACCTTCTCGGGCGGTGGAAATTGCCTATATAAAGAAGGCCCGTAGTGTTGTTTTAGGCAGTTTGGGACAGTTCTGGGTAGATCTGGGTAATAATTCGAGGCTTTGTCCTACAGAATATTGTAAGGGGAATGCCCATGTGGCTTTGCATATTTTAATTCTGAAAGTTTGTAATTCCGCATTTGTGGAGATAATAAGAAGTCCATTTTCTGTTCTTGCAAATTGTTGTTGCTTCTCCGTTTCTGTTATGTGTTTGTGGTATTAAGGGGAGCACCCTTCATCATTAAGTAAAGAAGGATAATGAAGAGAACAAAGTAGTAGATGCATCCATAGTGGACGCACCCTCTACTTCTGGTTAAGTTGACCTTCTTGGTCTTAGGGGGAGCTATTCTAGCTCTAAACCCTTGCATGGCTGGTATACTCACCTCCAAGTATGTGCCTATGGATTCATGTATGTGATCATGAAATAAGGTAGTATGCATGTACACATTTATTGTACTTCATTCAGAACAAAGTTTGAAACTCTCAGTGAAAATGCGTACGATAACACACATTAAATACATAAAAAATTATATAAATCGGTGAAATAATTGATTATCTTCATTGTTTGCATTTGAGATCATAAAATTTGTAGAGCACAGGAGCATTGAGAATCAAAGCATTGGAAGTTATCAATTTGGTTGGTTTGTGAACGGATTGAAGATTGAAACGGAACCCTAATAGTTGCGTAGTTTCAGAATTGCCGTGAAATGCTATTTAATTAAGTAACAAGTAAGTATGGTAACCCCTATTGTATTTGACATTGCTAAAATGAAAAGAATCATGTTCAAGAAGCATCCATTCAAGTCCATATTAGATGATGTTGAAGGAGCATTTTCTAAAACTCCATTAGGATTCATATATGTAGAAGATATTCACGCATATATTTATTGCAAGAAGGAAAATGTTGGATATAACAACATAGCTACTCTTATGGCTTCAATGATGAAGCCAAACTATTCATTCAAAGATGAATACGGGCATCTCACTGATAACCCTATCTTAAAGTATTCTAATGCACATGAGTTCTATGAGCAGACCTAATTCATGATATGACTAGACTTCCTAAGACTGGACCAATTCTTCCCACTAGTAAGGATGTTAAGAAGCAATTTTAACAAGCATGCTTATCCAGGAGTGGTAGGCATGGAATGACTGTTGATCCCATTAAGGAAAATGACATCAAATTGGTCACTATGATACTAGGTTATAAGTTCCAGCATGCAAGTAGACTGAATAGTGTATCTGTAGCTACTATCCTGGCAACAATAAAGATGGTAAAGGATAATACTCAGTACAATCTATGTGCGATATTGCGCGCATAGCTAATTGACAACATTAGAGCTATCAAGCATGACAAGAGCAAGATATTCAGATTTGGCTCTTTGATCATCTATTTATACTTTCACATTGTTGGTAAAGTTGCTAATATTTACCTAGACAAGAGTAAACCTACCATGTCACAAATTTCACTAAAGGCTACATTAGAGAGTAGTTTTAAGGACTCTATGGATATGAATATAAAAACATTCAGGATCAAAATGTAGAAGAGGTTCAGATTATCAGAGAATATAGTTTAGAAATACAAAGACACCATATGCTTTATGGTGGAAACTGACTGTACTTGTATGGAGGCAGTTGAGCCTAGAACAAAATGGATTCACCCTCTTGGATATGAAGTTGAAGAACAAGTTTTGGAAGGATATGCACAAGTCCTCTTATCTACGCCTAAGGACCCTAATGAACCTAGATGGGGTACTTATAGAGAAAAGACAAATCAAGTTGATTCTATCTTATACAGTGAAAACAATAAAAGAAAGGCATCAAGGATTTGATGAAGGGTGCTCCCCTTAATACCACAAACACATAACATAAACAGAGAAACAACAACAATATGCAAGAATAGAAAATTGGTTTCTTATTATCTCCACAAATGTGGAATTACAAACTTTCAGAAT
>MU227450.1:34544-57082 GCA_018584345.1 Thuja plicata
GATATTGAGAAGATTGTAAAGAGAGAGAGTACTTTTGGGTTGATGCATATGGATTTTCCCATATGTTTCCATCAATGCCAAAGGGGGAGATTGTTGGATGATATCATTTTTTGGTACTAATCATGTTTTTGATACTTATGTTTTGTCACTGATGTCAACATATATTTCTATGAAAGAAGATAGACTAGTTACTTGACTAGAAGGCATGTACGGACACTGTACGGATGAGCCAGAATGAGTGAAGTTGGATTTAAGTAGAAGACTGAGTTTTGACCATACATTTAAGGCCGCTTGAATTTATGTTTCATATCATGGATGTTACAGTTGTTTTATTAAAGACTATTTTTATAGACTGTGACTGTGATTCTGGACAGAGAAGGTCTTTGTGTTTCGAGCATATCTTACTGAGGAAGATGTTTCATAACTTGCAAGCTTACTGATGGAGAGCCAACATATGATGGTGAAATGGGTTGAGTTTTATTTCTATTTGGGTACTGATGGCGTCAGCTGTGGCGTGTGTTCTGGAGAAGACTTATTTCTTGGCCGACTTCAGACTTGTAATGTGTGGAAATTAATTCTGAGCATGGATTGCGGATCTTGAAGTATTTGTAATGAATTGTAAATATTGTATACTTGTTATAGGTACCATGTGTATCTTAGCAAGGGCTTATGTAATTATTTATATGATGGGAAGCCTTAATTGGCCAACCTAGTTAATTATGTATTAGAAAAGCTTAACTGGCCAACCTTATAGGTTATTGTAAGAGGTTATATATGAGTGATCTTTTCATTTGTGAAAAATGTGGCAGAGAAAGAAAAGAGCATATATTTGTGAAGCTACGAAGCTTGACTACTGGATAGAGAGTAGAGTTGGTACTTCATTGGAACTGACCAAGCAAAGATAGTTGCTACCAGACAGTTCATTGGATTGTGTATTTGTTGTATACACTTGATGCGGATTTTGAATCCTTGAGGGTGGATTTAACCTTCTTTGGGCAGTGAGCCTACTACTTTCATTGACTCCTAACAGGGTCTATCTCCTAACAAGGACTATGTACTATAATGTAATAACAAGCTCCTAACATGGATAATATCTTTTAATAGGGATACTATACTCTTAGTACATTATTTTATGGGTGTTAATTCCCACTGGGGTTTTACCTTTAACAGGGTTTCCTCGACAACAAACCTTGTGTTATGGTGTTGGCAATTACTATGTTATTTACTTTTGATGTTATGGTTCATAAAGTTTAAAGTTTAATAATCTATTGCACAACTGATTCACCCCCCCTCTCAGTTGTCTTGTGGAATGTTATTCCTAACAATACATACTCCATCCAACCATCATTGTTGTCAAGTTTGACCTCTGATTCAACAAATCTAGATGCTTGGGAAGAAGAATATTTGATTAAGATCAGTGTGCTAGCCATGGAGAAAGCCAAAGAGAAACAAGTCATGAGAAACCCTCTCTTTCTAGAGATAGTGAAAATTCTAAATGACTTAGTGCCAGCAGATAAGATAGTGGCTAAGATTTAGTCAGTTGATGATGTTGACAACATCTTGACAAGCTTCAAATCACATTTCACAAGTTTAGTAGACTCTGATACTAAAATTGTAGAAGATAAGTACAAGAAGGAAAGATTAGATGAATTGATAAAGAATTTCTCTTTATATTTGAACTCATTGAAGATTAGTCAAGCAATCTTGAAAGAAATAGCAGCTAAAGGCAGAAAAGTAATAGCAAACTGCATGCAAGAGTAAAATTCACTCCAGAGCACATCAAGAAGATTGAAGAAGCTGATATCTTCATTGAAAGTGTAAGAAAATAAATTCAAACATCCTTGCAAGACATTAATGTATGAAAAAATATCTATCAAGGGAAGTTAGACAAGATTGAAAAGGCTAAGTTGGAGATCAGCAAGATAAGAACCAGGCAGACTCAACTAAGAAATGCACTTGCGCCCTCACTAGCTATTCTAAATGATAACATAAAAAAGATAGATGCAACCATTGCTACATATGATCAAGGACCCTACTTGGATTTGATAAATATTTAGAAGCTAACATATTCCTTATGCGTCCATCTTCAGACAGTTGATGCATTGAAGGCATTCTAGCAGCAAGAGATCAAGACTCTTCATATTGCTTATCCAGATCTATATTCAGAGTAAGTACTCAAGGACTTAAAATTTTGACACCTTTGTCATTAATTTCAAAGGGGGAGTAATGTATATAAGGAGTATGTGTATGCACGTATAAGATATATGTTATATATATGAATAAAAGAGGATGATATACAGTTTTCTGGTGTTAGTCAAAGTTTGAGTAACTTGGCCACATTCCTTTGTTGCCATTAATGCCAAAGGGGGAGATTGTTGGAAAGTTGACTCTCAAGGAGAATATGGCTTATTTTATGTTTTCATTATGGAAACAAAGTCATATAAAGTGTTGACAACAAACTTTGAAGAGAAAAATTGGCTAAGTATAGAAGACAGAGCAGAACAGAGATATATAGTCGATCAGAGCACCAACGTTCGTGCATTGGAATGAATCAAGATATGTACATTAATACATAAGATCTATGATATGTTTTTATGCTTACCCTATACACGCATGGTATGAAATGACAATACATAGAAGTTAAAGAAAGATTAAATACACTAAACAATTCAGAAAATAGAGTATGGAGCCGATCACAGTTTTTGGATTAGCGTATAATATTTTATTTTATAAAGGCCATGCACCTATTGTAATAAGTTATTGATTATTTTTTAAACATTATTGTAAACAAGCTTAAGCCAATTCTTTTGGAAGTGTTGTGAATGTTGTTTTTGGGTTGACTAAGGTCTTGTTTTCAGTTGCATCTATTCAGGCATGTATATATATATTAGACATGCACTTTTGTATTAATGTGTTGTCAAAGAGAAAGTAGAGAAGATTTTAAGAAGAGTAATATGAGAAAGTCAATATGAAGTAGAAGTCTACAAGTGATTTAAGCATCAACACATAAACATAACTAATCAGACAACAATGTCATTACAACAGTTCATTTTTGATATAGTGTATATCAGTCATCAGAAGGTTGTAGCCTTCATCTTATTGAGCAGTGACCTCTGGCAGTGAGCCAACCACCTCTAACAGGGTTCTTTTAAAGACTCCTAATAGGGTCATTGTACTTGCATTGTAAAGACTGCTCCTAATAGGGCAAAGGAACTTTAATAGGTTCATTATACTAGTACAATTATTTGTGGGTACTAATTCCCACTGGGGTTTTCCTCTGATCAAGGTTTCCCCATAAAAATATATGGTGTTATGTGTTATGCTTCATATGTTATCTATTTGATTTATGTTCAAATTTCTGAAATAGAATAATTAATCAAACACTGATTCACCCCCCCTCTCAGTGTTTCCAACAGATAGATGTTCTGTTTCTCTCCATTTCTCTTCTCTCCATTTAATGGATACATATTTCATTGAATCTTCTCTCCCTTTGACAACAATGCCAAAATAAAATATACAAATCTTCATTATCCAAAAAATATCTCTGGTGTTCGGTGCAGTAAAATAAGTACCTTGTAGTGTACTTATATATCTGTGTCAGTCTAGTTTAGCTTTGCATCAACATGATTGATATTATGATTTCATGCAGGTTGATACAACCTCATAGTCATCTTAGTGATCAATAGACAAGGGAAGAACCCCTATTCTACCTCTCAAGTACTCAAATGTATCCTTTGTAAGGGTTTAGTGAATATGTTTGCAAGTCGTTCTTTTGATTGTACATATTCCAGTATAACTTATTTATCTTGTACTTGTTCCCTCAAGTAGTGATATTTGATAGATATATGATTTGTTTTTGAATTCATTACAAGGTTCATTGAAATGTTTATTTCACTTGTATTATCACAATAAATTATCGCTGGGCCGGTGATCTCTTCATTCATACCTTTCAAAAGTTGTTTTATCCATACAATGCTCAAACAATTTATAGTAGTAGCAACATATTTAGATTCTGTAGTTGACTGAGATATGCATCCTTGATTCTTACTTATCCAAGTAACTAATCTTTCTCCTATAAAGAATTCTCCACCAGTAGTGCTCTTTCTATCATCAATCTTCCTAGCCCAATCAACATCAGTATAAACTTTCAGTTCAAACTTGCCTTCCCTTTTGTACCTTAGTCCATAATCTTTAGTGTTTTTTAGATATCTAAAAATTCTCTTTACAACACTCATATGTGATTCTTTAGGATTAGTATAAAATCTTGCAACAATTCCAACTATGTGTGCTATGTATGGTCTTGTGTGTACAACATACATCAACTTTCCAATCATAGATCTATACAAAGTCTAATTTACCTTAGGTGTCTTATCTTCTTTTGTGAATTTGCATCATGTCAACATAGGTGGTTTGACAAGTTTTTATTCTTCCATTCTGAATGTCTTCAATACTTCCTTGATGTATTTTGATTGAGTAATGTAGATACCTATAGTCTTTTGTAGAATTTGCAAGCCAAGAAAAAATTTGATCTCTCCAAACATTGGCATTTCAAATTATTTCCTCATTTCATCAGCAAATGAAGTGCACAGGTTATCATTACCTCCAAATATAGTATCGTCAACAAAAATTTCAGCAATAAGGGTCTGATAATCATTTCCTCCTTTCAAATACAAATTGTTGTTATCATTTTTTCTAATAAATCCAATACTTATAAGATAGGAGTGTAGTATTTCATACCATGCTCTCAATTCTTGTTTTAATCGATATAAGTTTTATGTAACTTACATACCATGTTTGTCCGACCAGGATCAACAAATCCTTTAGGTTGTTCAATTTATACCTCTTCTTCCTTTATTCCATTCAAAAATGCAGATTTAACATCCATCTGATATACTTTGAATCCTTTAGATTTAACATATGCAAGTAATATTCTAACTCCTTCAAGTCTAGCAACGGGTGCAAAAGTTTCTCCATAGTCAATTCCTTCTTCTTGTGCATACCCTTTGCATACTAATCTTCCTTTATTTTTGGTTACATATCCATTCTCATTTAATTTGTTTCTAAATATTCATTTTGTGCCAATGACATTCTTATCACTCGGTCTTAGTACTAAGGTCCATGTTTTGTTTTTCTGTATCTGCTCAATTTCCTCATTCATTGCAGTAATCCATTCTTCATTTTCTAGTGCATCTCTAACATTCTTAGGTTCAAATTCACAAATTAAACATGTTTTGTCTTTCAAATTACTTTGAGTCATCATGCCATCTCTTTTATCTCCAATTATCTAATTTTGTAGATGATGTCTTCTCACATATTTTGCAAGTACATGTTCAATTCTTTGTTCTTCATTGTGTTCTCCAGTAGGTTCATTGTGTTCTTGTTCATGATCTTTAGTTTAAACATTTTCTTGATTCTCAATCTGTGCTTCCTATTGCTCAGTAACATTACTTTGTTGCATGGTAACGTTAGGCATCTATATTGGTAATGTATCAGGCTCTTCCATGTAGAAAAATCTACTATAATCTTCTAGCTCTTTTGTGCATTCCTCATCATTCTTTTCAGCAAATTCATCAACTTTCACATTTGTAATTTCAATGATTTTGTTAGAAGTCTTGTTCAAACATTTATAAGCTTTACTCTTACTAGAATATCCAAGAAATATTCCTTCATCACTTTTTGTATCAAATTTACCATTTCTATCATCTTTTAGAATATAACAATGACTTCCAAATATTCTAAAATAGCTCACATTAGGTGTATAACCATGTTGGTAAACAGATTGTTCTTTTTCAATAAACTCCCAAATGCCTGGATTTGTAAGAAAAAATCATCCAACAAAAGTTGGATAATCTATCATTAGGTTAATAGATTTCCTCTGAATTGAAAGGTACAACTCCCTTATAAATGATATTCAAGGAATTTGTTTGTTCCTAAACTAATTGGGTACGTTCTTAACCTGAGAACGGAAGAGGAAAATCAAGCTAGCCCCAGACAAGACTAACTCAGGTAGTGAAATCAACCCTAAAACTATCCAGCTCCAAGAACCCATACTTCATATGAATTCCCAGCATTGGTAATGCAACTATGAATGTAGATTATGCGAATGCAATGAAGAAATGAAGATTAAATATTCAGATTTCTGCAATAAGAATGCATGCAAATGCTCCGATCTACAACACATTCAGTATTTGACACAAGATGCAGGATAATGTCCAAAACTGATCACAACAATGCTCTGATTGAATATAAATAGAAAATAATGCTCAAATTCTCTGATTTGAAACAAGAATCTTCTTTATTTGGAACACAACAAATAAACATGCTCTGATTTTATTTTCCCTGCAAATCTCCAGCCAAATCTATTACAAAAATAGAATATAAATCTCTAATGCATAAATGAAAAATGTAGAAAACTAAATGCCCTCTCCTCTACTCCAAAAGCACTCTGTCTCCTGCAGCCGAGAAGAACCCCCGCTTTCAGAAAAAGGATTTACAATAAATAACATTCTCTAGCAACCGTTCAGCTTCTCCCGATGACTTTTCAATTTTTATAACTGATTCTTTCCTCATTTTCTATTTGAATGTGAAGGAATAAAGTATTAAAATCTTTATTTGATTTCCAATCAACTTCCTCCTTTAAGACTTTTCAGCTTCTCATAAAATTACTCATATCTCTTGATCTCCCAAAATTTCCACAACTCATTACCTATGATAATTTTTAATGACTGGGAATAATTATTCGACAAGTATCATTATGCCCAATACTATGTGTCAAATTCTCTAAATATTCATATACTTCAATGATACTAATGAATTTCTACATCTTTTAACTGTCTTTCTTTAGACACACAATACTGGTTCCTTCAAAACATAACCCAATTTGACATTCTTGCAATTCTGGATAGACTCTTACACAGAGATGAATAAATTTTGAAGCGGATACAAAATCTTCAATCGCTCAGTGAGGATGGAAAAAATTAGTCTACCACCAACATACTTGAATCTTAGCAAGATCCAACGGTTAGTTTGGAAGATAGAACCCCCGCACTGAGACTGAGTTCAAAACATAATTCAATTTGACATTCTTGCTATTCTAGATAGACTCTTACACAAAGATGAATAACTTTGGAACCAGATACAAACTCTTTAATCGCTCTAGTGAGGATGGCCGAAATTAGTCTACCACCAACATACTTGAATCTTAGCAAGATCCAATGATTATTTTGGAAAATAGAGCCCCCGTACTGAGACTGAGTTTTTCATAAATATGTACTACGAAGAGCGTAGCGGAAAATGGATTTTCCGCTACGCATTTCTTACCATCTCACTTCTCCATTGCAAAAAATTGGAAAGAGCTTCTCCGGCGGAAAATTGGAAAAGAGCTTGTCCTGGTGGAAAATTGGAAAAGAGCATCTCCGGCAGAAAATTGGATTAGAGCTTCTCCTGGTGGAAAATTGGAAAAGAGCTACTCCGACGAAAAATTGGAAAAGAGCTTCCCCTAGTGGAAAATGACCATCTCAATTCTCCATTGCGGAAAGTTGAACTTTGACTGCGAAAAGCGTAGCAGAAGATAAAATTTCTGCTTCTTTAAAACTTGGTCAGATTTTCACCAGTCTGCTTCCACATTTGCATGTTTTGAACTTTGAAAAAATTAAACCTTCATAGAAATATTGTTAGTGAAATCTAGGAACACATTAGGGGAATTTCTTTTCATGGGAGACGACTTTTAAAGTTTAAAAATGGTGTACTGAAAGTGCGCCTACAATTGGCTCTGAATGGGGATTATGTGATGTAAGGTGCACAAAGAATCTAGCATCTCCTAGTTAAAAGACAAGTGCTTTATCCATTGGGCTACAGAGTCTAAGAATTAGGAAGACAACAAAGAACTTCATGCTTGGGGGGCAGAGGAGAGCAAGGCCAACACCAAAACTGAAAAAAAAACTTATTTACACAAGGGGCAAGGAGACCTCACCAAAAGGAAAGAGAGCAGGGAGAAACTTGTACATGACCATTAACCGGAAGGGAGAAGTATGATCCTTTTTGGAAAAGAAAATTGCACTCCAACAAGCTGAACCAAAACCATTTCTCCTTAATGACCTCTTCTTCACTGAAAGTAATCGTGGAAACATGCTGCAAATTAGTGCCCCAAATGTCTTTCCCAAATAGCCACATTTCATCATAAACCTCTAATTTTTCTGTACCCTCCTACACATCATTTCTCATACATTCGACCATTCTTTGCTGAAATGAATAATAATAAAAAACTTCTGAAAATGGAATTGCAACATATTCAGACTCATAACTTTCAATGTGATCATCTTTGAGAGAAATCATAGTAGATAAATCGAGACTAAAAAAATCTGAATATCCAAATGAGTCTGAAACATATATTGCATCATACTCACATTCCAGACTTTTAACATGATCATTTTTTATAGAAATTTCAGAAGATAAACCAAGGTTGGAAAAATCAGGATATTCAAATGATTCTGGAAAAGTTATGGCATCATACTGACATTCACCATGATCTGTAATAGCACTTTCAGATCTCAAATCAAGACTAAAATAAAATGATTCTTCATCGCACATAGGGTCAATCCGGATTGAAATATCTTCATTATTCTTTGCATTTATCAAGTCTGAAAAATCTTTATCCCAATTTTAAAGAGTTTGCACCTGAATCAGCCTTAGAATAAAACTTACATTTATCCGGCTCCAAAAATTGATTAATTTCCATTTCATGACAAAGAAAAATGTAATCAGGCTCTTTATCCTCTTCATGATGTTGCAGGACTTTATCAACCAAAGAAAAACCCTGCTCAAACTTTGCTCTTGCAACCACCACTTCAACCACATTTTCAAACTTAGCATGATTATCATCAAAACATGAGTTAGCTTTGGTTTTAATACCAATTTCTTCGAGAAGACCCAACTTTGTATTCTTTTCAAAAGAAAACGATTCTAACACAAGATCCTCATAAACTTGTGCATATTGAAAATCATCCTTACAAATATCTTCTTCAAACTTAAAAGCTTCATATTCCACTTGCACACTAATCAAAGGATCCTTTTCAAAAGGAACTTCATGTGAAGAATCACTACTATTTTGATCTAATTTGAAACCTTCAACAACAGGAGTAAAAGAAAGCATAAACAAATTTTCTTTTTCAACTTCACTTACCGTTTCCTTGCCGCTGTCAAGAATGCTTTTGTTCATTGAAAATTGTGCTTCCAGAAACTTGGGTACCGCTTTCTTTCCAAGAACCAAACAATTGACTGATATGGGTTCTTCATTTACTAATTTTTCTCCAAGCATATTTGCTGAAACATATTTTCATTTCTTTTGATCTTGGACATTGAAAAACCTTTGGATCACACAGTTTAGCATCAGGGCAGATTGATGATCTTTCGAGAAACTCAATCCATTCTTTTCACCTTCACCAATACTCTCTTTAAAGGAAATCCAAAGGAATTGCAGATTTGGATCCCTTTCAGCATCTATTTCTTCACCCATTGGTAATTTTCTGATTTGCTTCCTTGGCTGAATGTCATGTTTGCTCAAGACTGAAAAATTATAGGAAACAAGATCATGTGGAACTTCTAAAACTTCATCATCATCCACCTTCAACTCTTCACTTAACTGCAACACTCTTTCCTTGCAATGTTGCAACAACTTCATTTTCACTTCCAGCTCTTTCATCTTATGATACCTGGCACAAACACTTCTCCATAATAGAACTGGTACATGGTCTTCTTTAATGCTTAAATTCATTTTTCTTCCTTGAGTGATACTTTCTCTAAAAGCATCAAACAAATCACGCAATACTGGATCGCGAGTTTGGTGAAGTTCTATAAAGGAAGGGTCTGACCTCTTCCCTTTCACAACTTTGATAGGCATGGTCTTTTAAGCCACAGTTGCCAATCTCCTGCAAGCAGAGATAATAATAATTCTGGAAATGAAAGCACTGGACTCTTCAACCAAAAATTATGAGAAACAAAACAGAGTCACCAATCTCTTGCAGAGATAATAATAATAAAACTGAGGAAACTTAAATAAGCACAAATCTTCTTTTCTGCCTCCCCAGTAGAGTCGCCAAAAATCTGTTGGTAAACAAATTGTTCTTTTTCAATAAACTCCCAAAAGCTCAGATTTCTAAGAAACAATCATCTAACAACAGTTGGATAATCTATCATCAGGTTAATAGATTTCCTCTGAATTGAAAGGTAGAGCTCCCTTATAAATGATATTCAAGGAATTTGTTTGTTCCTAAACTAATTGGGTACGTTCTTAACCTGAGAACGGAAGAGGAAAACCAAGCCAGCCCCAGACAAGACTAACTCAGGCAGTGAAATCAACCCTAAAACTAGCCAGCTCCAAGAACCCATACTTCATATGACTTCCCAGCATTGGTAATGCAACTATGAATGTAGATTATGCGAATGCAATGAAGAAATGAAGATTAAATATTCAGATTTCTACAATAAGAATGCATGCAAATGCTCCGATCTACAACACATTTAGTATTTGACACAAGACACAGGATAATGTCCAAAACTGATCACAACAATGCTCTGATTGAATATAAATAGAAAATAATGCTCAAATTCCCTGATTCAAAACAAGAATCTTCTTTATTTGGAACACAACAAATAAACATGCTCTGATTTTATTTGCCTGCATATCTCCAGCCAAATCTATTACTAAAATAGAATATAAATCTCTAATGCATAAATGAAAAATGCAGAAAACTAAATGCCCTCTCCTCTACTCCAAAAGCACTCTGTCTCCTGCAGCCGAGAAGAACCCCTGCTTTCGGAAAAAGGATTTACAATAAATAACATTCTCTAGCAACCGTTCAGCTTCTCCCGATGACTTTTTAGTTTTCATAACTGATTCTTTCCTCATTTTCTATTTGAATGTGAAGGAATAAAGTATTAAAATCTTTATTTGATTTCCAATCAACTTCCTCCTTTAAGACTTTCTGGCTTCTCATAAAATTACTCATATCTCTTGATCTCCCAAAATTTCAAAAACTCATTACCCGTGATAATTTTAAATGACTGGGCATAATTATTTGACAAGTGTCATTATGCCCAATACTATGTGTCAAATTCTCTAAATATTCATATACTCCAATGATACTAATGAATTTCTACATCTTTTAACTGTCTTTCTTTAGACACACAATACTGGTTCCTTCAAAACATAATTCAATTTGACATTCCTGCTATTCTGGATAGACTCTTACACATAGATTGATAACTTTTGAAGCGGATACAAAATCTTCAATTGCTCCAATGAGAATTGCCACAATTAGCCTACCACCAACATACTTGAATCTTAGCAAGATACAACAGTTAGTTTGGAAGATAGAACCCCCGCACTGAGACTGAGTTCAAAACATAATTCAATTTGACATTCTTGCTATTTTGGATAGACTCTTACACAGAGATGAATAACTTTTGAACCAGATACAAAATCATCAATCTCTCTAGTGACGATGGCTGAAATTAGTCTACCACCAATATACTTGAATCTTAGCAAGATCCAACGGTTAGTTTGGAAGATAGAGCCCCTGTACGGAGACTGAGTTTTTCAGCAATCTGTAGTACAAAGAGCATAGCGGAAAATGGATTTTCTGCTACGCATTTCTTACCATCTTACTTCTCCATTGCGGAAAATTGGAAAAGAGATTATCCTAGTGGAAAATGACCATCTCACTTCTCTATTATGAAAAATTGGAAAAGATCTTCTCCGACGGAAAATTGGAAAAGAGCTTCTCCGACGGAAAATTGGAAAAGAGCTTCTCCGACGGAAAATTGGAAAAGAGCTTCTCCTGGCGGAAAATGACCATCTCACTTCTCCATTGCGGAAAGTTGAACTTTGACTGTGAAAAGCATAGCAGAAGATAAAATTTCTGCTTCTTTAAAACTTGGTCAGATTTTCACCAGTCTGCTTCCACATCTGCATGTTTTGAACTTTGAAACAATTCAACCTTCATAGAAATATTGTTAGTGAAATCTGGGAACAAATTAGGGGAATTTATTTTCATGGGAGATGACTTTTAAAGTTTAAAAATGGTGTACTAAAAGTGCGCCTACAAACCATACCATAGCTCATAAGGTGTCTTGTTTGTATCTTTCTTCAATTGTACTCGGTTCAGTGTGTATACAGTAGTACTAAAAACTTCTCTCTAATATGTTTGTACAACATTATTTTCAATCATCAGTGTTCTAGCACAATCCACTACTGATATATTTCTCCTTTCAACAATTCTATTCTGCTGTGGCATCCTCGGTGCAGAAACCTATCTCTTAATTCCATGCTCATTACAAAAGTTAGTGAACTCACCAGAAATAAATACACCTCCTCTATCAGATCTCAAACACTTCAGTTCTCTAACTATTTCTTTTTCCATTTTATCTTTGTACCATTTAAACATCTTAAATGCTACAACTTTTTCTTTTAGTAACATGTCAATCATCATTCTAGAGCAGTCATCAAAAAAATATATAAAGTATATTTCCCCATAATAACTTTGTGTTCTCATTGCAGGTCCACATAGGTCTATATGAACTATCTTCAAAATATCATTAGATGAAAAATTCTTGCTCTTAAAACTAGATTTTGACTTTTTCCCCATTTGACAATTCTTGCACATTACATGGTCAGGTTTAAATAAGCTTGGTAAGCCTCTAACTTTTCTTTTCTTACTAATCTTAACCATGTTGTCAAAATTTACATGACAAACCCTTTATGCCACAACCATACATCTTAATTCTTAACCATCAAAAGAGTAGTTTTAGCAGTGTCAAGATAGAATAGGTTACCTTTTGATTGTTCACCAGTGCCAATCAGCTTTCCTATTCCATCATAGATTCTAGCTTTTCTATTTTCAAATGCAACTCGGTGACCTGTGTTATTCAAATGTGAAGAACTCAACATCTTATAACTTATAATTCCTTTCACCCAATATGCATTCTCATATTTGATTTGATTGTTTAGCATAATAGTAGCTTTTCCTTTCACTTGACAAGGTGTATCATTTCCCATTCTAACAGACCCACCATCATAATGCTCAAGAAATTCAAAATTTCCTTTATCTCCAGTCATGTGATGTGTACGGGCACTATCAATAACCTAAATGTCATGCCTACTAAATTTAGAAATAAGTGTTGTTTAAACATACCTTTCATCTTCTTCTGAGTCTTCCTTCAAGGCTACAAACATTGTCTCAATATCTTCATCATTGTCAGAACCAGTGTCATTATCTTTATCTTCAACAATGTAAAAAACCTTCTTTCCTTTGTCTTTGTAATTGTGACCATTCCTTCTGTCATAATATCACTTGGTTATGTATTCTCAGTCATATTTTTTGTCATTAGATCTATCATTTCTTTCATAATTATTTTTTTTAGGGCATATTGCAGCAAAATGGCCAATTTCTTTACAGTTAAAACATATCAAAGGTAGTTTACCTCTATGTCTTCCTTTTCCTTTGTGCAATCTTCTAAGAAGTAATGCTTCAAGTTCATCAAGTTCTTTATCATCACTGTCACTATCACTGTTATTTCTTATTATGTGTTTGCTACCAGATTTACTAATTTTTGAAGTAGACATAAATGCAGATTCCATAGTAGGTACAACACTATTGTCAAAATTGTTCAGCTCAAAAGAAATCAATCTTCCAACAAGACTATAAACAATAATATTATTTCTAGGTGCTTCTCTCATTTCATGTATTTCAGAGACTCTTGTAGAATAGATAGGAAATAAAGCTCTAAGAATATTACTCACAATAGTGTCTTCATCAATAATTCCACCTGCTCCTCGAATAGAATTCACAACTAACTTGAGTCGGGTATTGTACTGTGTTATGTTCTCTCCTTCTTTCATTTTAATGTCATCAAATTTTCCTCGGAGACTTTCAGCTTTATCTCTCTTTACATTTGCATCTCCTCCATAAACTAGTGTAATCTTATCCCACATCTACTTGGCTAATGTACATGTCTTGATATCCTCAAATTTAGCATCGGTAAGTGAAGAAGAAATCTCCACTATTATAACATTATGTTCATGTTTCTCTTTCATCTGATTAATAGTCAAGGGTCCAGTAGGTAGGATGCATTCATTATCTAGGTATATTGCAATGTCATCTCCAATCCCTGATATATATAGTCTCATCCTACTTTTCCATGTTGAGAAGTTCTACTTGTTCAACTTTGGTGCGTCTCTCTTATACATCTTGTGATCTTTAGCTTAAGTCCTTCAAAACTTTCCTTCTAAGAACTGTACACTCTAATACCAATTGTTAGAATAACTGAGGGGGGGAGGGGGTGAATCAATTTTTTCTCAATTATCCTACATTCCCAAATTCCTCCAGGTGTATATAAAAAAAATTTCAAACATATAATTCAACTCGGTGAAATGTAAAATGTATCTTGTAGTTGATTACCGATCAATGTAGATAAAGTAACATGTAAAGAAAAATAAATATCCACAACAATCATACACATTGAAACATATATTTTTAACGTGGAAAACCTGCTAAGTGAAAAACCACCTGGGTCCAGTAACCCAAAATATTTCAGTCTTCTGAAGTTAGTTCGGTTAAGAGCCAACCCTATTCAAGGTTATAATGCACACTATTAAATGTGACCTGGTTAGATGATTTAAAACTAACAGTTCTTTCTTGACCATATATTCACTATGGGGTCAACAAGAAAACACTCAACATTCATTAGAATGTCATAATAAAGACTTTCACATCCTACTCAGTTAAGAGATTTATTTGTAACAATGGTTAAACTGATACAGTAATGATCTGATTCAAATACAACTCTGTTTGCAAATTTTCAAATCAATGCTAAGTACATAATACCTCTGATTAATTTGTTCACTTCAGTTTATCTGATTCTTCATACTCTATTCTACTTGATAATGCTCTTTCCTCTTTCGCTCAGTGATGTCTAGAAAATGCTCGGTTCTATCTTTAACCAGTTTGATCGGTCATGTATAAACTTTGCATGTGTACATCAGGTGTGTTTCATAATGAATCTCTTGTCTCTTATATAGACATCATAACTCATTTAATTTCCATCCTTTATATTTTTCCACTTAATCTCCATCGTTGATTTTTTTCGCTTAAACCTTCCTCAATAGTTGTGTTAAAAACACGTTTCAATCTTCGTCGTTCGATCTTCCTTGAATTTTCATAACCGTTTGATCAACATAACAAAGCTTATCTTTTTCCTCAGAATCATCAATTGCCAGCTCATCTTTCTAGTTTGCCCCAGTTTGATTAAATTGCTCAGTCAATACTGTGATGTGTCAGTGATCCCTAGCTCAGTTATCACTGTGCTCGGTATACACTATATTTTACTTGGTGTTCACTATCTCTCAGTGTATAGAGAACTCTTCATTTTTTGACCACATAAACTTTGTTTATTCCAGATCTTCAATCCATAATAGATGTTTGTTACCATAATGATACTCAAATAAGTTGACATCAATGACAATACATTAACTAATAATATCTATCATCATATCTGTAACTCGGTTGACTATCAACAAAATGAATTCAAACATACAATCAGTTGTAGTTCATCATCATGTACATGGAATGAGGAATGTGAGAAAAGTATCAATCAAATCAAAGAATATTTGGCCAAACCTCTAGTCTTAATGCCTCCTATTCTGGGGAAACCTCTTATTTTATACATCTGAGCTACAACCACATCCCTAGGGGCATTATTGGCACAACAAGATGAACATGGGAAAGAAAGAGCTATATACTACATCAACAAAACATTAGTAGCTGTAAAGGGAGAAAAATCTTTATTTATTATTTTATTTATTTAGTTTTATTAGGGTTTAATTGTGTATTTCCCTAACCTTAACATTTAAATTATGGTTGTATTGAAATGTGATTATAAGGAAGATAAGATGTTCCACCTTTATCCCCATATGCACAAATGCAAGATCCAAGTTGATCAACCCAAAAGAGGGATTAATGCACAAATGAATCAACCATTTGAAAATGAGAGTAAAGAAGAAGATCTTAAATTATATTAATTGATTATATAGATATGATATATTATAATAATTGAAAAGGATGAGAAGAAGAACCAACCTTAAAGAATTGCAGATCCAGAAATGTTGTTTTCTGAGGTCTGTAGACTGTTTATGAAAAATTTGAAGTATGATCCGGAACCAGAACGTAGAGATGAAAAAAACCCAAAAATATCTGATCTAACACCATCTTATAAAAAAGGTTGACCTTGACCCACAAATGTCACCCCTGACTCAATAATGTCGACCCTAACCTGAACAATGTTGACATAAAATCTGTTCGCGGAGCCTGAAAGAAAGCTGAAAAGAGTATCCAGATCTGAGTCCAAATCCATAGTCCCAAACCTGCAAGAAAAAGAGGTTTTTTTTTGGGGGGGGAGGGGTTTTCCTTAGTCAAACCCCAGTTTTGGAATTAACCTTAAATATATGTAATTGAAATTGTAGAAGTAAACAAAGTAAATGCATAAATTCACCTTGCTTGTAAAAAGTCCTTGTGGCGGATTTGAATCCATGGATCCACAAGTACACACCAAAATGTGGAATGTAGCATGTAGGATGTCTTCAATCTCTTGCTTGTAGATCTCCAACACCAAGTCTTGAATGGGTTCTTGATTTGGAAGAGGCTTGGAGGAAGGTGGATGGAGAGATCACCAAAAGGGCACTATGTAGCTTAGATCCTTCAATGGCCTCCAATGGATCTCCTTCATGAAAATGGATGCTATAATACTTGAGGATGGATGAATACTTTCTTGAATTCTTTCTCCTTAGCTTGCTGGAATTGCACTTGATGATAGTTTGAGAATGCTTGATCACAATTAGAAGACTTAGAGAAAATGAGAGGAGAAAGCTCTTTTTTATATGAAACTAGGGCACAATCTTCTAAGGAGGATGACATAGGATAATTAAATTCCCATTAAATCCCTTACCCTTAGGAGAGGACCTATATTAAATATAATTTAGGAATCGACACTTTAGAACCTAAAACAGCCGACCCGGAAGTGGGAAACAACTTTTGCAAAGACCGACATCCAGAAATTGTGGGACCCTGAGATTTGAACCCTGGGTCAAGGTTGAGGTCGACCTTGACCTAGGTCAGGGTCAAGGTTGACATAGACCAAAAAGGTTGACCTTGACCTTGAGGTCCAAGATCTCAGGTCTGCAGTCCAGAATGCAGAAACTAGGTTGGAAAGAAGTGGAAAGTGGGGTAGAACATGGGGAAAGCTAGGTCTAGATCAAGAACCCATTCAAGGTGCTTTTCATGACCCCAAACCACTTACTCGGAAGGCTAAACCAGTCTATCATGGAAGTGCTTCCATTTTCCAACTATACATTTAGCCACCACTTTAGCAAGAGTACGAGCTCAACACAAACTCTTGGTAAAGGAGAACATACAGAACATACAATCTTATTGGAATCAAAAGGGACAAAGAAATAATCAAGCCCCCAAGGGACTTAAGTCTTTATCAACACTAAGATCACTATAAGAGATACATCACTTAGTTAAAGAGAGAAAGAGAGAGGGTGTGATTATCTTGCCCAATGAGAACTTATGTCCCATTGTGAACCACACAAAAAGTGTAACTAGAAAGATGGAGTTGAACCGCCTAGCGAATGTGGCTACTCACTAGTCAACCCATCACGAAGATCCATTCTTAAAGGGATCAAAAACATTGTAAATTAAAAACTGGCGGGATCGAGAGATCCGTGTAAATTTAAACTAGAGGGATCAAGAGATCCTAAAAAGGTAAAGTGTCCATGCTTTAAGGATAGTTTTTAATCCATAAAGGGAAAAAGTATTAAGTGCTTGAAAATATTTTGAATGTGCATGTGTGCAAAAAGTGAGTAGAGTGTATGCTCCCATGTTAAAGTCATTGCTAACACTTTAATAGGAGCAATGGTTTTAGCGGAAACATAAACAACTCTAAAGATTACGTTTCCACTATGAGTTGCCCCCAAACAAAGACAACTCAACGGAAATAAAACATAAACATACACAAGAGCATAGAAGGGATCTACCTACTGTGGGGTTAGTATCATCATAAGATAACATGTATATAGAAATATGATATTATTGCAAATGAATTGACATCATTCCCCAAAGAAAGTAGAACTACAATCACAAAGGAGGAAAGAAACTTAAGAGTTACAAAGAAGAATCTTTTCAAACCACAACCTGGAGACCAAAAAGAATTAGTGCTATCATGTCATAGATCCAAGCAGACTACACAAGGAGAATAGTTACAAACAATAGCACAAGTACAACATTACATGAAACAACATATAGAAGAATAAAGATACATATAGAAGAATTGTACGTCAGGTTTGATTCCTTTATCACCTTGCACCAACAAAGTAACAAGGGTCATATAAAAGAGTCTAACAAACATTTAGCAAATGCATTATAGGGGAAGCACATTACAACATGAAAACACAAAAAGGGCTACCATAAAAGATAATCCAATCAAGCACATTGCCGAACCTCCCCATCTTGGTTTATGTTATTGATGGAAGGTGGGCAACTTGAAGAGGGACTATATACAATATAGTAGGAATGATAGCCAGTTCCAAACAAGGATCCTCTTGAGAATCATAATGCTCGATACTAGGTGTAATTGTTAACTGAGTTGAAAGCATATGAGGTAGATCAATATCAAGATCAATGGTCTCATATTCATCACTAAGATCAATAGGATCATCGAGAGTGTCCTCCTCATCAAGGTTGATTGAAATGGCTTCTAAGCTGTGAATAGGATCATCATACTCATTCATCTTAACATCATTATGCATATTGACTTCTTTCGACACATCAGGCATAGGTTGATCAAAAGAAGGTAAGGAGTTTCGAATAGCAGAAGCACGGGATCTAGCATTAGCTCTATGCTTCTTACGACGTTCATTAGTAGATTTTTTACGTTTAGCTTTGGTTACCACATGTTGAGAACTAGGAGGAATGACCATAGATTCCTTCACAGGTTCTATGGGAGGATTCTCAATAGATTGCGATGAAACAATAGAAGTTTGATTAGGAGTAATTGATAAAGTAGGTATGGAAGGAGTAGGCAAAAGACCACAGTTAGGATCTATCCGAGGCATACTTAACTCAATAATTTGGTGATTTTTGTAAGCTTGGTATGAGTGAAAGAGATGATCAAGGCGAGGAGGACATGAGTTAGGTAATGAGGGCCAAAGAAAATCAAGAGTAGCGCAATCTCTAGGCCTAGAAGGTTGATAAAAACTATGATTAATCATCTTGACTTCTCCATTATGAGTGAACTTAAGACATTTATGAATGGGAGAAGTGATAGCATGCATAGAAGATATCCAAGGTAACCCAAATTTGATTTGAAATTGATCAGAAGTAGGGATAATGATGAAGGTAGTATCTACAACTTTACCACAAAGTTCAACAGGTAAGTTAATAGAACCAAGTGCAGGATAAAGAAAACCATTATATATTTGGATCCATGCATCAGATGGATCATAAGAATCACGTTGTAGGAATTTCATAAAAATATTTTCCTTAGTAATGACATTTATTAGAGATGTGGGATCAACTAGACAACCACGAGTAGGTATCTTAGCAATCCTAGCATAGATATAAAGGGGACCATCGGGAGCTTTAATTGTTTCAAAATCATCAAAGGTAATTAAAAGTTCCCTAGGTCACTTGTCCTTAGTTTGTTTTTGATGTTTAGGTGGAATTGGAAGTTGAAGTGGAGGTGAAGGATCTTGAACAGTAAGTTGAGATGGCACAACACTCCCCACATGATTAACAATATGATTAATATCATCCATCTTTGAATCGTAAATGATGTCCACAGAAGATGGTTGAGTTATAGTATTCATATCATGTGTAGGTAAAGGATTGGTATAGATTTGAAGGTTTTGATTAGGAGGAGAAATAGATTTATTTCCATTACCATCAAAATTATCAATAGTTAAAGCTTTAGAATCAATTAAGTCTTGAATTTTATGCTTTAGAGAATAACATTTTTCGGTGTCATGGCCATTTTGGCGATGGTATTGGCAGAAAGCTTTAGAATCAAAGGATTTTGAAGCAATCGTGGTGGGAAGAAGAGGTCGAATAGGAGGCAAGGTAATCATATTAGCACTTAATAGCTTACTCATTATAGAATGCAAAGTTTCAGAGAGAGGAGTAAACATACGATTCATACGAAAAGCAGTGGAAGCAGAGGTAGAATTATTGGATGTAGCCGCAACTTGATCATCAACCACATTCGTCTTTTTAGTAATCTTGACATATTTGTTAGGTTTTTGAAACTTATTAGGATTAGGAGCATTGTCACTCTTATCAACTGGAATAGGAGCCATTGGAGTGCTGCTCTCAAACTGACTCACTTGTAATTGATAATGGTGAAGTGCTGCACACAATTGTTGAAAGGAGGTAAATTTAGTAAGCAAGATCTTATCTCTAATATCCTTTTGTAAATTTTAAATAAACATATGTTGAATATCAATATCAGGAACGGGATAAGAAATCTGAGCATGTAAATGCTTAAATCTACCAATAAAGTCAGTCAATTTTTCCTTAATGTTTTGTTTACAATGCATTAAATCAGATAAGGACACTTGTGGACCAATGTTATTTTGAAATTGTTGAATAAAGGAATTAGAAAGTTTAGGAAAAGAATCAATGGAATAAGGAGGTAAGGAACAATACCATTGTAAAGCCTTATCTTGAAAGGTTCTAGCAAACAATTTAGCTAAGATCCTATGGTCATGAGCATAATCACTGCAAAGGATTTGAAATGTTTTAACATGAGTAACAGGATCACCTTTACCATTGTAATTCTCAAGATGAGGCATATCGGCTTGGTGAGGGACAGTAGCATGAATGATGTCTAAAGATAAAGGACTACCCATGTCACATGTAGGAGTGCTAAATTTGGATTGAGTTAAAGATGCAAGTTGTTGCTGTAAAGATGACACATTTTGAGCCAAACTAATAATTGTGGAATCATTAGAAGAAACATGTGGCATAGAGATATTGGGAACACTAGGAAAAGTATAAGAAGCAGCAGGAATAGAAAAAACAACCAGTGGAACATTAGGAACCATAGTTGGAAGAGGATTAGTATAAGTGAAAGACACACTATGATATGAAGGTTGTGAGGTAGGTAGAGATACCGGCGGAACACTCATAGGGATAGGTGCACTTGGGAGAGAAGTTGTCATCAAAGGAGGACTGTAAGTAGGAATACTAGGTAGAGAAACAAAAGAAGGTCCTACGCTAGTGACAATAGGTGTGAATCCTAACTCTTGAGCTTCTTGAGCTAAAGGTTTAACATTCAAATTCACAAGATGAGTAATAATATGTAATAAATTAACACCTTGGACATTATCACAAAGCACTTTCTTAAGAGCCTCTATAGCTTGGATAGAATCTTGATTATGGTTTTCTTGGATAAGCTAATTTCCCATTTTATCAAGTTCGGTTGAAAGGTTTTGCACTTGTTTAGGAGGAACTCCTAAAGCATCATCCTCATCATGAGATGAATGAGAAGAGTTATGCTCCATAGAAGGATTGGAATCATGAGTTATCAAATTATCATTGAGAATCCTAAGGAAAGGAGAGGAAGATTCAGGATCAAAGGAACCCATAAGTCTATGACTTCTTCTAACCGGGATACTATAATTAGGAGTAGAGGTGGTAAAGCTCATACACCCATATAATGCAAATGAACTTAACACAAGATTTTGATTTATTAATTTTGAATGTAATTGAAAGAATATGCAAGATCTAGCATAAACATGTAAATCTAACACCAAAAAGAAAGAGTTGTCTATCGCAGGTTCACCAAAATGTAAAGGAAGAAAAATATTTATTTATTATTTTATTTATTTAGTTTTATTAGGGTTTGATTGTGTTGAAATGTGATTATAAGGAAGATAAGATGTTCCACCTTTATCCCCAAATGCACAAATGTAAGATCCAAGTTGATCAACCCAAAAGAGGGATTAATGCACAAATGAATCAACCATTTGGAAATGAGAGTAAAGAAGAAGATCTTAAATTTTGTTAATTGATTATATAGATATGATATATTATAATAATTGAAAAGGATGAGAAGAAGAACTAACCTTAAAGAATTGCAGATTTGGAAAATGCAATTTTTTGAGGTCTGCAGACTGTTTCTAGAAAATCTAAAGTATGATCCGGAACCGGAACATAGAGATGAAAAAAACCCAGAAATATTTTTCTGATCCAACATTGTCTTATGAAAAATGTTGACCTTGACCCATAAATGTCACCCCTGACCCAATAATGTCAACCCTGACTGATAGGGAGCCTCCTTGGTAACCTTCCAAGTTTTCTTAAAACTCTTAATAGGTCTCTCTTAGGACCTCTAGGGCTTCCTCAATCCACCCTTCAACACCTTGAAGAATCAGCTCTTCCTCTCCAACCAAGGAAACTAACTATCATGTTAAAAAACACCATTCTTGT
>MU227450.1:64630-104990 GCA_018584345.1 Thuja plicata
CCTTATTTAGACCACCTAGGGTATCTATGGACCCTAAAACCTTCTATGACATCATCCTAACATTTGATGACATCATCAAGTACACCTTATTTAAATGGAGCCAAAAAGAGCTATTTACACAAGAAAATAAGCACAAAATGAAAACAACCTAAACTACTCTTGGTCAAAATGACCTTATATATTTACATTTCCCTATAAGAGGGTCTTACACACACTAGCACACCAAAATGACAAGAGACTACCATATTTTCTTGGCATCTCTAGGTTGCTCCTGCACCACTGACCTGCACAACATCGATAGAAAATCTGTTTGCAAAGCCCGAAAGAAAGCCGAAAAGGGTATCCAGATATGAGTCCAAATCCACAGTCTTGAACCTCTACCTGCAAGAAAAAGAGGTTTTTTTGTTGGGGGGGAGGGGTTTTCCTTAGTCAAACCCCAGTTTTGGAATTAACCTTAAATATATTTAATTGAAATTGCAGAAGTAAACAAAGTAAATGCATAAATTCACCTTGCTTGTATAAAGTCCTTGTGGCAGATTCAAATCCATGGATCCACAAGTACACATTAAAATGTGGAATGTAGCATGTAGGATGTCTTCAATCTCTTGCTTATAGATCTCCAACACCAAGTCTTGAATGGGTTCTTGATTTGGAAGAGGCTTGGAGGAAGGTGGATGGATAGATCACCAAAAGGGCACTATGTAGCTTGGATCCTTCAATGGCCTCCAATGGATCTCCTTCATGAAAATGGATGCTAGAATAGTGGAGGATGGATGAATACTTGCTTGAATTCTTTCTCCTTAGCTTGCTGGAATTGCACTTGATGATAGTTTGAGAATGCTTGATCACGATTAGAAGACTTAGAGAAAATGAGAGGAGAAAGCTCTCTTTTATATGAAACTAGGGCACAATCTTCTAAGGAGGCCAAAATAGGATAAGTAAATTCACATTAAAGCCCTTACCCTTAGGAGAGGACCTATATTAAATATAATTTAGGAATCAATTCTTCGGAACCCAAAACAGCCGACCCGAAAGCGAGAAACAACTTTTGCAAAGACCAACATCTGAAAACTGTGGGACCCTGAGATTTGAACCCTGGGTCAAGGTCAAGGTTGACCTTGACCTAGGTTAGGGTCAAGGTCAACCTTGAACTAGGTCAAGGTTGAGGTCAACATAGACAAAAAAGGTCGACCCTGACCTTGAGGTCCAAGATCTCAGGTCTACAGTCCAGAATGCATAAATTAGGTTGGAAAGAAGTTGAAAGTGGGGTAGAACAAGGGGAAAGCCAAGTCTAGATTAGGAACCCATTCAAGGTTCTTTTAATGACCCCAAACCACTTACTCGAAAGGCTAAACCAGTCTATCATGGAAGTGCTTCCATTTTCTGACTATACAGTAGCTTATGAAATCAATTACAACAACATTTAAAAATATTTCCTTGCAATGATATTTGTGTCTCAAAATATCATACATTACATGCTGGCACATACTACACAACTTGTCACAAAAATTGATCCTTTGAAATATTTACTAAATAAATCTACTCTTACTGGTCGACTCGATAAATGAATGATGATTCTCTCTGAATTTGAAATTTAGTACATTGATCATAAGGCCATAAAAGGACAAGCAATTGTTGATTAACTAGTTTAATTCCCTCTACAAGATGACGCCCCTATATAGATTGATTTTCCTGATTCATCCTTTATGTCTGTGACTGAGCGAACATGGAAGATGTTCTTTGATGGATCCAACACATAGAATGATGTTGGACCTTATGTTTTGTTTGTCAAACCTCATGGATACACTATCCCAAAATAATATAAGTTGTTGTTTCCTTGCACAAACAACATGGAAAAATACGAGGCTTTGACAAATGGGATTAAACTGGTTATTGAATGGAGGATCACTGAGCTACACATTTTTGGAGACTCTCAGCTCATTATAAATCAAACTAATGATGACTGTCAAACCAAAGATGAGAAATTGATTCCTTACAAGAAGATGATTGATGATATCAAGAATCACTTCACTTTTGTCACATTCCAGCAAATCCCTAGAGATGAAAACAGGGCAGCTAATGCCATGGCCACTTTGGCTTCTATCTTACAGTTGGAAGAGCATGAGTCTAGATTTTTATTCCTGGTGGAAGAAATTAACTACCCTACCTATGATTCCCATGAAAATCATGTCATATGTACCATGGTTGGTCATGATTCCTGTCGATATGCTAAAATTTACTCTTACCTGCGTAACCAAATCATTCTTGATAACCTAAGCTGTAATGAGAAATGACAGCTCATTCGCAATGCTTACTGCTATACCCTCATCTCTAGTGACTTGTTTAGGAAGGGTCTAGAAAGAACACTTCTTAGATGTCTAGAGAAAGATGAGTCTAAACATGTGTTAGCTAAAGTCCATGATGGTGTATGTGGGTCCCACTCTAATGGTCTTGTACTAGCTTGAAAGCTACTTAGGGCTGGTTACTACTGGCCTACTATGCAAACTAATGCTGTCAGATATGCTAAATACTGTAAGAAGCATCAAATGCATGGAAATATGATACATGCTTTAGGCAGGGAGCTTATTCCATCTATTACACATTGGCCTTTTCAGCAGTGGGCTTTTGATTTGGTGGGTCAAATATATCCTAACTCATCTAGTGGACACAATTTTATAAATATTGCAACATAATATCTTACAAAGTGGGTTGAGGTTGTTCCTATTTTGGTTTCTACTAGGAAACAAGTGTCTTTATTCATCCTCAACCATATCATATGTCGCTATGGAATACCTTCCTCCATAGTTACTGATAATGGAGGATAATTCAAAAACAAGGATCTCAAGAAGTTATGTAAAGTATTCAAGATAAAACAACATTGGTCCTCAATTTATTACCCTCAAGGTAATGGCCAGGTTGAAGCTTCTAATAAGATGTTTCTAATGTTTTTGCATATGACAATCAACAAGATAGGAAAAGACTGGCACTTGCAAATCAACCCTACACTATGGGCCTACAAAACTAGAATTCACACACCTACTGGAGCTACACCCTTTTTTCTTGTTTATGGATCTGAATTTGTCTTACCCCTTGAGGTCAAGATACCTTCCCTGAGAGTCTCATTAAAGGGTCTCATCATAGATGACGACAATAGAATCATGTGCATACAGGAGCTAGAAGTTCTGGATGAGCATAGAAAAGTCACATTTGACCACATGAGGGTATATAAGAAAAGGATGTCACAAAGTTATAACAAAAAGGTTCATTCTAGAGAAATTCAGGTTGGAGATCTTGTCTTGAGAGAGAATCCTAAAAATCAATAGAACAAAGCACAAAAAGGGAAGTTTGAACCAAATTGGGTAGGTCCATACATAGTTACTGATGCTTTTGGATCCGGTGCCTATCAAATTTCTACACCTAAGGGAGAACAAATCCCTAAACCTATCAACATCCTTCATTTGAAAACTTTCTACACATGATTGTCCATAGCTTTGTACATATCTTAAATGTCCTAAAAAAAGATCTAAAAATCATAAAATGTCATGAAAAAAATTCAAAAAAAAAATTGATATATGATCTAGAAAAAAATCCTTAAAAAAGCATATAAAGTCCTGAAAAAATGATCAGCCTAGTGAAAACCTAGCAATAGGCGCCTTGATGCATCTAAAAAAAAAATAGAAAAGAAACAAAAAAAAAATTTGAAAAAGAAAAAAATGTGCCTTGGTGAAAACCTGGAAATAGATGCCTTGGTAGAAAAAATAGAAAATAATTCAAGTGGTGAAAACCTGGAAACATGTGCTACTTGAAACCCATGCACTTATGTCTATCAGCTTTTCGCTTTGCGCTTCGAACCCTTTCGACTTCCATCTGCAATTTCCTTGGTCTGAGATTGATTTTTGTCTAGGGATAGGGAGCATAAACTATATTCTCCTTTGGTGTGCGATGGTATTTCTTAGTGGCTCACCCCAAACAATGTTTCTCAACACTTGCTTTGACATTGAGTGTTTCTTAATACTTATCAGATATGCTACCTTGAGTTGATGCTTTGTTTGCAGTCTAGGATTGTGCGATATTTCTCACCTACAAGCATGAGTCCTAACAAGTTAGTGATTATTATTTTTCATTGTTACACCACACTTATACTAAAATGACTGGGACATGTTATGAATTATTTTTGTGTGCTGACTGATTAATGATTTTCACTGAATGTTCCTTCCTTAGTCTCTGCATGATGTTACAAATAGAGAACTAAGGATGTGGGGCATGTTTTCTTTGATTTCTGCATGTGGGTATCGCTTTGGTGATCCTGGGTGTCTCTTGCTTTTACCCCTTGGACACTAGGGAGATCTAGAGCTATATCCTTAACTGTTACATTGTGTTTTCTTACGCAATAACCATTTAGATCATCCAAGACTCTTATGCCTTGATGCTTATGGTTACTTGCAACATTAACTTGGAAACAGTGTTCAGGTCATCTTGGTCTTTATGCCTTGATGCTTACGTGTTTTTCCTACATTCTATCTGATATAGATCATATTCATATCATCATAGTTTTTCTTGCACTAGTGATGGTTGTATAATCTTGTGATGTCCCTTAATAAAGCTCAATGGTGAAAATAAGGACTGAGTAAGATCCTTGCACTTTGCACTTGCAATTTTTATCATAGGTTTCATCTTAGTCTTTGCGTTGCATCTTAGTTTTATTCTTTGCATCTTTCATTGGGTGAGGAGAGAGTCTTCATATTTTCCTAGCACCCTTGATTCATTTTCGGGATCAAAACCAAAATTCAAGCTCATTTTTTTGTTCTTATGAGGCTTATCTTTTCCCTCTTTGAGGCAAAACATTGATTATTTTTTCTTCATAAATCACTTGCTTTGAGCTAATGCTAATGTTATACCTTTCTGGTCAACCTTATTCAAACTGCAAAAATTCTCATCCCCTAGTGCTCAGACTTGGTCCAAATGCTTTTCTAATAAGTCTTAATTGATCATCAATCATATTGAACCTTATCTTATTCTGATTTGACCAAATCTATCTCATTTCTACATCTCCTCTACCTCATTTTGATTTTGATCTTGAGGGGGTAGGAATAACCTATCTTTCAAAGCTACAAATTGGTTCTGGCATCTTATTGTCTTGTCTTGCAATCTCTATTTTAGTGTTTAGTTTTGGTTACTATGCATTGGAATCTTGCTTTCTTTTCTAGTTCTTGTTTGATCATGTTTGAGATTATTTTCTTCACAGTGCTTCGTTTGATCAAGTTTAGAGTAAGATCTCTATCAGTTACCTTGACATCATCTTTCTTTGACCTAATGTGTTCTCAGATTGCTCACACATTAGTCAAAGAGGGGAAAATGCAATCACCCAAAAATGGTCTAGTAGACTATGATCCCCTTTCTAAACATTAAAATTTAAATACTAGATTATATCTTGTGGTTAATCAAATTCACATATTTATTTAATCTCTTATTTTGTTGATCAAATCACCACTTAATCATTTATTTGATTATATCCTAAAGTTTGACCACTTTATCCCAAGATTTATTTAATTAAAAGAACATGCTCCCTTTTAATTAAATTAAAAATCTTTTAATTAAATAATAAAAACCCCTTTATCCTAAGTGCACATAAAACAAGAAAATAATAAATAATAAACAATAAATCATAATAAGAAAAGTGCACTTTGAAATGAGATGAAATCTTTTGAAAAAGGCTTTTGCCTCTTTATCTCAACCACTCATTGTTTTGCCTCTTAATTTTAGCCTTTGATTTTGCCTCTTCAAGGTATGAGCACATTGATCAACCAAGGTTTAATCCCCACCATTGCTCATTTATTTTTGCCTCTTAATCTTGACCGTCCGCTCATTTCTAATCTCCTATAAAAGGAAGCTCTCTACTCATTCTTAGGTAAGATAGGAAAAATTAGAAAAGATAGTTTTTGGAGATCTTGCAAATTGTAATTGGAAATATTGGAGCTCTTGTATCTTGCCCTTCTAGAGATATTGTATCTTTCCCTTCTAGAGATCTTGGAGTTCTTTCATCTTGAATAATTCTTGCATCCTAGCTCATATTGTATCTTGGTATCATTGGAGCATTGCATTATCATTTAGCTTTGTTATCTACTTTCTTGCATCTAGCTTAATTCATCTAGTTTAGATCTACTTTCCTTGCATTTCATGCATACCATTTTTAGCTTAGATCTTGCATCTCATCTTAGATTAATTTGCATTATCATTTGAATCTTCCATTCTATAGTGCACCTTGTAGGGATCTTTCTTATTAGGTTCATCTGAGAGCCACCATCATTATCTACATGATTCTTCCACGCTATGGATAGGAAGCTATAAGCTGCTTCATGGGACTTCCTCTTCATGGATTCTCAAGTGTAATGGTTTATAGAAGTGTGTTACATTTTGATCATATAGGAGCCATGTGCTCAAATTGAGTTAAATAGGATTTTATTTAATTCAATAGAAGAAATGAATAAATGAATTAATTAAAGCAAATAGGCATATCAATTGATTCAATAATCAAGGTTGCATTTTAATCATATGACCTATAATTAATTAAATAAATAAACTAATTAAGGGATCATCATAGTTTAATTAAATAATAATATTTAATTAAAATGCCTCGGAGAGAGATAAATTTGATTATGAAATTGTTAATTTGATTTAGGTGTCTACATTTTGTCCCTCTTTGAAATAACGATATTTTGAAGACATTTAAAATTCTGATGACATGAAGAATAAAAGGTAACAAAGTTTCCCCAGATTACAGGGAATGTCATCAGGTAGACTAAGTCATGCCTCCCCGAGAAGGCATATGAGAAAGAGTAGGGGCCTGGGCAATATCTCAAAAATAAATTTCCCTGGTGGGATAGAAGAAGTTGAAAGGAGAACATGTTTCACTAATGCGATCGAAGTGCAAAATAGGGATCCTGAGAAGAAGTGGGCTGAGAAAAGGGCACTCGGGGGCCAAGAAGGTGAAAAGGGGGCCTAAAAGGAGGTCTTATAAGCTTAGAGGGACAAAAGGGAGCTCATTTGTGCCCTGAGCATTATATAATTCGAGCGATTATAACATTTCTTGAGAGCTTATAGGCATTTGAGATGATGACACATAGAGGGGGACCGAGGCATCAAACAAACATGGTGAGGAGTGTCAGGTGACATCAGGCGTAGGACTGACATGTAGGCTTTGGAAACTAACCTTTTCATTTGATTTCATGGCATTTATTTCATTTTGGAGGGAAATAATCAGCATTCCCGTAGGTGTGGGTAAGGTTGGAATTATGGCGCACCAGGTAGGATTCTGATCCCATCGACTGACCTGGGTTAGGGTGAAAGTTTCTAGATTTTGGGTTAGGGGGAATTGTTTTGCAGGAATACATTCTCACAAGCAATGGGAAGTATCATTTTTAGAGAAGTGTTCTCACAAGGTTTGGGTGAAAGGATTGGCAAGAATACATTCTTGTCTGGGAGGGGAGGGGGGAGGTGGAGTCACTTGCGGGATTGCCTTCCCACCAAGCATGTCAATAGGGCTTGCAAGAATGCGATCCTACACTCTGATATAGCGAGGTAAAACTTTCTCTACAAGAATGAGGGTAGGATGGATGGGAACGTGGAAAACTGGGGAAGAACTTGGAAGAAAGGGACAAGGCCAAAGGGGTTAGATAGAAAAGGTGTTTTGGGCTAGAATAGGGTAAACATAGCTAACAAGAATTGTATTTTACGGTTGCAGTGGTTCATGGATAGGTTAATATCGTGAGAGAGACATGAAACTATAGTGAGGGTTGCAGATCAATTCACACCAACTGACTGGGTGCGGGTGGATGTGATTGGGCTTGGGTATATAGTGAGGATGACCTCATCATAGGGCATATATGGACATGGTGAAAGACTTGTGTGAGAGATGGTGATCATAGACGATGAATTTTCATCTTTCGACTGGGGAGATGACCATCATAGTAGAGGATGTTTATCACATCTTTCAGCTTCCTATCAGAGGAGTGTAGGTGGTGACTAGAGAGGCCACACATGCAGAGGTAGTGTGGGAATTGTTTGGATAGGATGTCATGTCAAGATTATGACACTGGCAGTTGGCATTGGATGCATACTTGGATCACACACTAGTAGATCAGAGGTTGTATATTATGTGTGTGGGTTAGTAGGGGGATACATTCCCCCAGGTACAAGCGGGGCATGTGCAACATTGTAGTTGATTCTGGTTATATGTCAAATTATTGATGTAGGGAGATCGAAAGCATGGGGGACTTTAATGCTCACAGAGTTATACATGGACCTCCACTAGATAGTATATGATGGTGGTGGGAGTCAAGGTCGTAGTATCAATTTTTTGACCTTACTACAGGTGTAGGGATGGGAGCACATAATAGTACTCTTACCCATTAGGAGGAGAGATAGATAGGACAAGGAGCTAGTTGTGTATAACTTGGCAGAGGCACTCACTTACCATGAGGTAAATGTCACAAAATTTTGGAGGGATACATTAGATGGGTTAAGGGATGACATCACTTGGAGGTCGTATATGACATTGGGACCATGGACAGAGGACCAATGTGAGATTCCCTTTTCCATGACCCCCACCTATATAGTGGGTCATTGGGATTATGTAATGAAGAAATACATGTTAGATCGACTTGCCAAGCAGTTTGGGTTTACACAGGGGGTACCATACCCTAAGAATTGGTACCAGTGTGTCACCTGAGAGAGGAGAGAGGATTTTGGGCCACCATTAGATAAAGAGGGGTCGATGGGAGTGGATATGGATGTAATTTGTTCACTGTAATTGGCATGGGGGACCAATGGATCCTGGGGTGATGATGGAGTACACGACGTGGTTTTGGGAATCATGGATAGTGGGGAGATCAAGTCTGTCACCTCTATCAAATAGGTTGAGGGTTAGTGAATAGAGGGGGAGGAGGATGGGGGAAGGTGGAGGATGAGGAGGTAGGAAAAATTAGGTGGCACAGTGAGTGAGGGTATATATGGGAGTGGTGCCAAGAGGGAGGGTACCAAGGAGGCAAATATAAGTGATAGGAGAGGATGATGGAGGGAGAGGGGGAGGGTCCAGAGGCAATGGATCTAGATGGAGGGTTTGGGATAGGAGAGGATGCACAAGTTCTAGAGACACTATCCAAAATACACATAAACCAAATGGACCACCTGTGTCAACACCAGGCTCAGGTAGTGGGGAGGATCTTCTTCAGCTCAAGGGGTTAATTCACTGGCTAAGCGATTTAGTGTACTACAAGCAATTCACGATACTGCCATATAGATTCTGAGGGATACATAGGGGGAGAGAGATGCAATATAAGATGAGTGGGACACTCTCAAATAAGAGAGAGATGATGCCTGGGGTGAGAGGTATGAGTTGCAGGGATATGTGGGGTAGTTGATGGTTGATGATATTTGGGTGATGGAGGAGAGGGATACATACCTCTATGAGAGGGATATAGTCAAGGGAGAGAAAGGCAAGGATCATCAAGAGTGAGATCAACTCTCGTAGGAGATTGGGTCACTGAGGTTGGAGGTGGAAGGGAGGGAGGTGCAAACATTATAGTAGGTTTAAGGCTGAGTGCCAAGTTAATAGATGCCTGAGAGAAGGTGGGCTGGTATAGAGCTAAGTATCAAATAGTCATACCCTAGGAGAGAAGGAAGTCTTACAGGTTGGTGGGGAGATCACTTGGAACAACAATAGGGCCTAGAAGATAGATTTGAGGCAACAGGAATGGCGGTGGCTCCTCTCAAAATACTCAGGGGTAGACGCAGAGACACCGGATAGGATACAATCATAGTCAGAGACAATTAGCTGAGGGTTTAGTACAAATGCAGGAGGCTGGGAGTTCATATACAGGTACTTGGAGGGGGAGAAACAATATAAAGACTAGGAGGTCAGTTATAGGGCCTACAGTATAGGTTACAGGTACATGAATCCAAAGAATTATAAAGGGGTTATATCCCTCATTGATGAGACTGAAGATAACACATGGTGCCCCTACACAAGATCTGGCATAGGTTACCCCATCTCAAGATTTGACACACGATCCTCCCAGCCAGCCTCCCGTAGGAGGTCTCAATGAGAAGTGATGCAGATGAGACTTATATGATTCTTTTTGTGGATGACACATGACCCATGATGTATTCTATTTATTTTTTTGTTGGACTCATGGAATACATTCTTATTTTTGTGTGACTATATATATATGATCCAGAGTTGGTGGGGGATTATGTGTCATGTGCCACCATTTTGTTTTAGTTTTTATGGATGTTTATGCTTATGTATGGAGATGATGATGTACTGACATGTTTATGATGCGGGATGGAAACCTATATGATGATATATGCATGACATGTTAAATGATACTGACATGTTTGAGATGCAGGATGGATATGTCTCTTTTGTGATTTATGATATGCACACTATATGTCATATTGATGTAGGAATGTCTTGATTATGCATGTATGATGGAATTTTACTTGATGTATGTGCATATGTGATGTTTATTTAATCTATTGATGTAGTTGGCTATATGAGGATCTAGATGTTGTATGTGATTTTGCTTATGTTTATATGATGCTATGCAAAAATGAGATGTACAAATGATATGTAGAATGAGTATGTATGGTTAAATGTAATCTAAATAATGATATAAATGACCTAATATGTAATTAATTACTACAAAATGAACACTAAATGAAAGTAAATGAATGCACACTAAAGGAGATCATATTAACAAATGCACCTCAATGAATGAACCTAAAAGATGCAATGAAAACTAGAAACTAGATGGTATGAATCTAATAAATGAACCTTGATGAAGAGATTAAATGATTAATTAAAACCAATAAAATGTACCTAAATATTAACACTTAATAATTATATTTAAAGTAATAAAGATAGGCAATCAATTAATGCAACCTAAAATGGTGAAAAATGCAATTAGTGCAATTAATGAGATACTATAATTAATGTAATTAATGCAATTGAATGCAACCTAATAAAATGAGAATATGATGAATGCAACCTAAGATTCATAATGTAATGCCCCGCCAAAGAACCCAAAAGAGGTTAACCTAAAACATGTTACTAAGTTTGCAGAATAATTTTTTTTTAACAAGATACAATTGAAAAGGAATAACAATGTAGAAGCAATATAACATAAGACATACATACTCATAAATGCAACTCATTTACAAATTAAAAATATCAAGGGTTCCATGATGGAGAATTACATAAGTTAACTAATCTACTAAGAGAAATTAAACAATATAACATCTTCATATAATACAAATGAATAACAATATCATCATCTCATAAATGAAACCTAGATACAACTGATATCATAATGAACCAGCATCCACTACACAAGTCACAGGGTATGTGACAAAAATCGATATGAAGTACAATAAAATAATCCAAGAATATCACAAATGATACAATGATACAAGAATACAGGATAAGAAAGATAAGAGAAAGTTTCCAACAATGAAGAACAAGAAGGTACAATAGCATCAAAGATCATCCAAGCATAAAGTCACAAATGTCGGATCTCAATGGTAATAAGAATCAATACCACCAAACATCGTGGAACCAAAGGTCCACTCCCACTGTTCTGAGGAGATAATGATAGTAATAGAACCAAAGAAGGTAGTGAAAAGTAAGCAAGGGAATCTTGATAGCTCTCTAACTCAAGGGAAAGCGACACATGTAGGAAACCTAGACTATGTATAGAAAGGTGTCATTATATACGTCTAACCCTTAAGTATCATCCTGGTAGTCTCTCTCAACCCCAAAACTTAAGTGACCATATACAATATCAATTAATCCTCAACCAGACGAATCCATTAACTATGCCATAACCATACCTCACAGGGTGACAAGCATCATCTCATCCTCCATCTTAGCCTATACAAGCACTCAAGCATGGGTGAGGTACCATATCTTACTAATTCATTTTAAACCCCCCAATTATGTATTATGTTATCATTTGATTAAGAAAACTTACAATAAGTGATCCTGGCTACCACTTGTGGGCCCCGACACTTATTGCAAGCCACCCACTACTACATAGCTAGATTACCTACCCTAATGCTCCAACCAAAATAACAAAAAGAAAGAAAAAACCCAAAACCATGAGGACTTCTCATAAATCATAAATTAAGATAATCACCAAGGAAAATGCTGGAGCATAACAAATAACATATCATCCTATACAAGGATCCAAACTATCAATCCCATACTGTACATCTCAACAAAACAATGCAAATTCACGTATCACATCACAAGATCAATGATCGTCAAAACATCACAAGAACTCATCTCCAATCATGAAGTAACATAATCCACAAGATAATTATTTAGAACACTGAACCACCATAACAATAGAAATAAGGTGACCAAGATAATTAAGACTCAACACAAAAGTGGTCGTCACCTTTTCGTGGTTAAATAACATAATGATCGAAAACTCAAAGAATACACAACATAAGCAACAAATGTATACAAAAAAATACAAGAACCAATCGAGATATGAAAATGGTTATAAATTTTCTACAATATAAACCCAAGTAGTAAAGAGATAAAATCATAAAATAATTCAAGTCCCAGAAGACAAAATCCCTCCTAGGGCATCACTCTACCCATAATGACAATTAACCACAACAAAGGCAAAATAAAACTCCAATTAAAATAAAATATCCATATATAAACTATCTTCTGATCAAATAATATAATTAACATTAAGTCGTACCCCAAATTAATTATGAGCGATTTTAATTATCCATAATCGCCCCTTCATTATTATTAACTTAGGATCTTATAAATATATTCCAAATCCCTTTCTCATAATTGAGCTCTTAAATTTAAATATAAATTTAATTTTAAATGTAATATATAATCCAAAATATAAGTCCTTAACAATTTATGTTATAACCTAAAGATTATACTTAATTAAACAAAATATTTTTTTTAAAACAAAAGTGGGCGAGCCACTATATATATATTTATTTATAAACTGGTTCGAGGACTCATCCGGGAAAGAACCAGGAAGAAAACCCAGAATCCTTGTCCATTACAAGATATAGGAAATATTTCCCTAAATCGACACTAATTCTGATTTCTCCGGAGAAGAACATATACAACCAAAAGTGCAAGCCTAGATAACAGATACAAAATTTTAAAGTAGGCTACAAAATTACAACCCCAACGATTGGAAATTAAACAAAATATTAATCAAATATAATTTTAAAATAAAACATTTAACAAAATTAATATAAATTAATTTATAAATCAAATAATATAAATTAATCTACATTAACAATCAATAAATATTAATTATAATCATTTATAAATAAACTAATATAAAAATAAATATTAAACTAATTAATCTAATCAAATTTTAAATAAATAATAAATAAGATAGACAAAACTCATTTTCAACTTAACCTTTATTTAAAATAAATAATAAAAGTAAATCTTAGTAATAGGGGTTATGTGACCCCACTCTAGTTTTCTTTTTATTTTTTTTCTTTAAAATAAATAAAAATATTTTTTTTTGTTTTTTTTTAATTTGTTTTTAGTATTAATTATAAGGTTATCAAAAATACATACAACCGAATCAGTTCACAGTATCACCACAAAATAACCATAGTACAGAGGCAGCGCCTCAAACTGAGAGTAACAAAGATATCATAGTTTTATGATAGAGAAAAAAAAAAAACTAGATCAAGATGTTATCGAAGACGTCCACCTAGGCAATCCGGCCCATGGTGCCTTCCATCCACACAATGCTCTTCTTCTTCTGGATCTAGTGTAGCAGGAAGATCATGTTGTCCGAGGCGAGTTTACTATTCTTCTTGAGCTCATGGTTGAATTCTTTAATAGTTCTTTTGAAGAGGTGCAGGTTGTCCATATGACTTCTCCAGGCCTGACCATCCTTAACCTCGTATGCAAAGAAAGTGGCGTAACCATTTTTAAGCGGTCTTTTAAATTTATCCTTTTCCACCCTCATGGTAATTTGCACCTACAATTTTTTTTTGAAATATGTGAGACTTTTGTAAGACTCAGTAAGAATCCTAGAATTACCTTGAAACCTTTCCTCATTCCTGCACTTCCAGATCTTCCACAGAATGTTAGAAGAAAGAATATTCCAAAATAGTTTAGAATCCTTTTTAATACCATCAATATGACTAGTGATGATCTCAAAAACATTAAAATTACTAGGAATAGAGATACCAAACATATGCCAAATTTCTTTGGCAAAGATGCAATCTAAGAAGATATGTCTACCAGTTTCAGGAACTCTATAGATATTACAATACTGAGTTGTAGTGAAATCATTTCTAATAGGGAGTCTATCTAGAGTCAACAACCATTTAAAGCACTTGATATTAGGTTCTATGGGGGACTTCCATAATCTGCCAAAGATCTTTTTCCATTCAGCGGTATCAAGATTAGAATACCAAAGTTTATTGATATGGTCAATGATGGACTCATTATGACCAATCACTTTGTAAATGTTTTTGGCTTTAATTTTGTTCATACTAGTTCCATCAGGGCATTTGACCTTCATTAATCTATCAGAGTCAATATGAAAACAAGAAGGAATATTTCTACAGGCTTCAGAGATCATATTATACGTCCTTTTTTGAGATAAGGGGATGTTAAATTTGGTCCTTAGTTCCTCCCAGCTAATCAAAATGTCATTTTCAAAAAGATCCATAAATTGAGATATACCCATCTTATGCCAAAACTTGGCAGAACACCCTTTGGAGAGGGCAAGAGGCCTACCTGACCGACGCAAATTCCACCAAATGGACCTTTCACCAAAGAGCTGATTATCATCATGGAAAGCCTTATTAGAGGCAAGATTTCTAACATTGCTCCAGGCCTTCCATATGGATTTGAAGACAGCCGAGCCTTGAACTATAACTAGAAAATCCCCTAAAATTAAGTCAGTTAAAGGAAGATTCTTCCATGCCTTAGCATTCTTGGGGAAACCTCTTTCAATATTGCTTCTAACAAGCACTTTCCAAGGATCATCCCCAACAAGAGAGTGGAAGATCCACTTGGTGGCTAATGCAATCCCCATGGTTTTAAGGTCCGTCAATCCTAGCCCCCCAAGGAGCTTGTCTGAATGGCACCAGTCCCATCTCACAGCATGGAGCTTTTTGTTACCTTTTCCATCCGAGCAAAGATAATTCCTTATATCTTTTTGGATTTCTAAAATTTGGTAGTTGCTGAACATCCAAGCAGAAGCATAATAAATATTGTAAGAAGAAAGAATTTTTTGGCAAACTTGCAATATACCCGCTAGGGATAGAGATCTGTTGTGCCATTTATTTAACTTTTTAGAAATTTTCTCTTTGACCCAAAGCCAGATATCTTTGAGAGAAGGATCAACCAAAAAAAAAAACCCAAATATCTGAAAATGGTGTGCGGTCCTCCCATTGGAAATCAAATTTATTAAACTAGGTAGGAGGTTGTTCATCCCACCCAAGAAATATTGATTTGGCATGAGATAAACGAGCCCTAGAGATAGTCCAAAAAATATTGAGTTTCTCAAGAAGAGCTTCAAAGTTAGTTTCAGAAAACTCATGGAACATGGCTGTATCATGTGCAAATTGATATTTAATAAGGTCATCCCCATTAGGAAGGGAGATACCTTTCACCAGCCAGGAGAGGGTGTCATCTCTAAGGGTATGGAACAAGTCATCCACAGCAATAGCAAAAAGGGCGGGAGCTAATGGGAAACCTTGTCTGATGGAGCGGGTAAGGGGGACAACCTCCGACAGAGACCCATTGACATCAATTTGAGAAAAGGCATTACTAAGGATCACTTTAACAACTTTACAAAAGAAAATAGGGAAGCCAAAGGCATCCAACATCATGGAGATGAAGCTCCACTCAATTATGTCGTATGCTTTTTCAAAATCAAGAAGGAACATAGCTGAGTTTTGATTTGAATGCTTCACCCAATTTAAAGCCTCCCAACTAGTAATTAAATTTTCAAGGATATATCTGCCTTTTATGAAACCAGTTTGGGTAGGGCACATGAATTTAGGTAAAATTTTCTTGATTCTAATAGCCAAATTTTTGGCAAAGATCTTATAGGAAACATTTAGCAGCGTGATAGGGTGCCAATTTTTAAGTAGGGCCTTATCCCTATCTTTAGGAAGCAGTTTAATGATACTGCTATTAATGTTTTTGCCCAAATTTCCAGAACCTAAGGCCTCCTTATAAATATCATGCAGATATTTGCAAATCCAAGTTCTGTTGGCCTTATAGAACTCAACAGGGAGCCCATCGGGTCCCAGAGCTTTGTCAATTTTAAGAGTATTAATAGAATTTTCAATTTCCTCTATTGAGATTTCCTTAGTCAACAAGGAAGCATCAATGTTGGAGATTTTATTAGGAATCAGAGACTTATAGTGGTTCCTAAGAGTGTTAGCTTCCTCCGTATCCTCGGAGGTGAAAAGATTCTTGCAATAATTGGCAAAAGCATGTTTTATGCCATCAATGTCAATAATCTCTTGATTGTCAACAATAATTCTATCAATAGATTTGTTAGACTATTTTTTCTTGATAAGATTAAAGAAAAACTTGGATCCCCTGTCCCCGACATGTAGCCAATGAGCCCGGAATCTAATTTGGGCACCTCTGATCTTTATTTGCTGATGTTGTCTAAGGGCATCTTTGGCACAAGCCACATAGGGAATGAATGAGTCCTCCAAGGGGTTAGCTTGGATTCTATTCTTAGCCTCAAGAAGATTATCATTAAGAATTTTCTCGGTATATCTAGAGTCTTTAGCCTTCTTTTGGCCTAAGGTTCTCAATAAGGTTTGCCACGCAACAATGTTCTTATTCCAACGGTCAGAGATGGAAATGGTGGAATAATTTATTTATTTTAAAATAAATAATATAAATGCAACCCTTCTTTTTTTAATATATCTTTAAAAGATACCAATTATCATCTATTCAAAAAAAAAAGTTTTCTTTTTAATTCAATAAAGAGGTCATTTTTATATATAAATATATAACAGATAATTATTTACTGTATTGATTTATTATTATTAATTTTTATAACAGAAGAAACATTCCAGCAAGATGAAAAATATAATTATTTTTATTTTAATTCTAAGAAACAAATTCTTTTATTTTCTAAACATATATTTTAAACCAAATATTCTAAAACAATTTCTATCAAATTTTGAATGGTTTAATACCAAGAGTTTTAACAAAGTTCTAAAAAAAATCCTAGCTGATTCGATTCAAGTTTTCTAATGTTTTCAAACACAACCTTGAACTATTTTGATCACCGATCTAAAAACCCCAATATCCAATTTGAAACCACAACTTTCTAATAAAGCCCCATATACCCAGAACACAAATTTGATAGGAAAGCAAAATCAGAGAGTCATATCAAGAACCCTATTCTAAGATTTTAACTAACACACAACAGACAAGGAAGTACACACAAGGGGATTTCAGTATTTTAGATACATAGAAAATGAGGATTTGGATACTAAAATTTAAAAGATTCAAACCCTACCTCAAACTTCCAGTTGACAGAAGCCACAAGGAACAATCCAAAACCTTGAAAATCCCAAGCTTTCACAATATCCTTCAATTCAAATCCAGAGCCAAAAACTTGTAAAAATCTGTGCAACCTGTGTGTGCAATAATGGCCAAAAGAAACCAGATAAAGAAAACCTACTCAACCTAGAGTTTCCAAATCTCATGCAACCCTAAAGGCAAACTCAACTGAAAACTCAAATCAGAAAATCTGAAAAAAATAGAACTCAACTTAAAATTGAGTAAAAAATAATTAATTTATTTAATAATTGATAATTACATGCACTTTTCCAATGTAGCCAATTAACTCAGCTTTATACTTTAAATTTATATTTTAATTTTAATAAAAGAATGTACAATTTTAATTGCATAATATTATTTAATTAACAAATAATATTTTTAGTATATTAATAATATGCAAATTGATAATAAAATATCCATTCATTAATTATGCTTTTAAATCTCAAATTTAGATTTAATAATTAATTAAATCCTCTATTCCCAAAATTAGACTTTTTAATTAACACATGTATTTAATTAATTTTCATTAATTAATAACATCATATTTAATATTTCCAAAATTAATAAGATTTAATTATTAATTACATAATTAATCTAATAAATCACTCAACCAACTAACACAGAAATCACATCATCACATGACTAGTCAACATGACGACAAAATCGACTGAACCTAAAAATACCACAAACAAGCACAAAGGAAGGATTCTTGAATGAAGTCACATTGACAAATTTAGAAGGTAGAAAATAAGATACTTGTCCACTGTTTCAGGACAATAATGACTTAAGTTGGGATTTGGACTTGTCCGTTATCTCTCCTCTCTTACCATTGAGATATTGTGATAGGGCATGCCCATTTTGATAATTCAGGAAAGTCGATGCCCGGTACCTGCAAACCTTTATCACAAAGTCAAGAATGTACTTAATATGTAGAACAAACAATGATAGGGATCAGTCGATCACGTGGATCTCACAATGTAAGTAACTGCATCTTTGTCCTCTACCACATCAGACACATCATACAAAAATGTTAGATAAACACGCTACATAGTAATGTAAAAGATATATGTCAACCATACACATGCAAGTATGGGGTGAGTAAAATCATCCTAGAACATATGCATAATCATCATGAAAATAACCAAAATATTCTGGCATAAATATTAAAAAGTAAATTATGGATGGGCACTACATACACACCCCCTAAAATTAGGCTTACTCTTGGAAGACAACGAACAAAATAAAGATTATAAGGTTTACATAAAGGTGCTACAATGATTCTCTTATGAATACAATGCATAATTCAATTGGGGACTTAGGTCCTTGACCCAATTGACCTACTATGATAAAACACCCTAGTACCATTCTATACAATATCCTCCTTTACACATACTACCAGAGGTCCATAATGAACATGATAGAAACACCACTTTTCACAAAACTGAGCTAGCAGTATCAAACATTCAGAATAGTCATCAAAAAATAGAAAGAAAACTCCCAAACGGGGGAATAACAAGTGCAACATTAAATCATAAAAGCACGTAGTATCAACAGTAAATCAAGTGTGACCAATACCACAAAATAGATAGCGAAAAGAGAATCAGATGACTAATCCCAGCATAAGAAAGTTATTTTTTTTAAATGGTAGCCCAAACACAACACAAACGAATCATCAACTAAAATAAAGAGTCATAAAACATTTCACATAACAAAGTGACTAGTATCAGCCACATTCAAGGGAGTAACTGCATCACAACACCTACGAATACAACATCCTAGATGCGTTAGAGAATGTACCCAAACACAATAGGCAGTTGCTAAGGTAAGATGCATCAAACACAATAAACTAAACAACTTGCAAATTGTTACCTACAGATTATGAGTTACAATGGTCAACAACTAAACACCTAGTGGGCATACAAAATCCCAGTGTAGAAACTCGAGCTCTGATACCAAGTGTAATGCCCCGATAGGGAACCCAAGAGAGATTAACCTAAAACATGTTACTAAGTTTGTAGAATATATTTTTTTTAACAAGATACAATTGAAAAGGAATAACAGTGCGGAAGCAATATAAAATAAGACATACATACTCATAAATGCAACTCATTTACAGATTACAAATTGTAAGGGTTCCATGACGTAGAATTACGTAAGTTAACTAATCTACTAAAAGCAATTAAACAATATAAAATCTTCATATAATGCAAATGAATAACAATATCATCATCTCATAAATGAAACCTAGATACAATTAATATCATAATGAACCAAGATCCACTGCACAAGTCACAGGATATGTGACAAAACTCAATATGGAGTACAATACAATAATCAAAGAATATCACAACTGATACAACGATACAAGAATATAAGATAATAAAGATAAGAGAAAGTTTCCAACAATGAAGAATAAGAAGGTACAACAACATCAAGGATCATCCAAACATAAATTCATAAACGTTGGATCTCAATGGTAATAAGAATCAGTACCACCCGTCCTCGTGGAACCAAAGGTCCATTCCCACTGTGCTGAGGAGATAACAACATACCCCACTTGGATAACAAAACCAAAGAAGACAGTGACAACTAAGCAAGGAGATCTTGATATCTCTCTAACTCAAGGGTAAGGGACACATGTAGGAAACCTAGACTGTGTATAGGAAGGTGTCATCATGTACGTCTAACCCTTAAGTCTTGTCCTGGTAGTCTCTTTGGACCTCGACACTTAAGTGACCATATACGATATCAATGACTCCTCAACCAGATGAATCCATTAACTATGCCAGAACCATACCTTGTAGGGCGAAAAACACCATCTCATCCTCTATCTTAGCCTATACAAGCGCTCAAGCATGGGTGAGGTACCATATCTTATTAATTCATTTTAAACCCCCCAATTATGTATTATGTTGTCACCTGATTAAGAAAACTTACAATAACCGATCCTAACTGCCACTTGTGGGCGCCGAGACTTATTGCAAGTCACCCCTACTACATAGATAGATAACCTACCCTAATGCTCCAACCAAAAGAACCAAAAGAAAGCAAAAACCCAAAACCATGAGGACTTCTCATAAATCATAAATTAAGATAATCACCAAGGAAAATACTGGAGCATAAAAAATAACATATCATCCTATACAAGGATCCAAACAGTCTATCACATACTGGACATCTCAACAGAATAATGCAAATTCACGTATCACATCACAAGATTAATGATCATCAAATCATCATATGAACTCATCTCCAATCATGAAGTAACATAATCCATAAGCTAATCATTCAGAACACTGAACCACCATAACAGTATAAATAAGGTGACCAAGATAATTAGGACTCAACACAAAAGTGGTCGTCACCTTTTCATGGTTAAATAACATAATGATCAGAGACTCAGAGAATACACAACATAAGCAACAGATGTATACAAAATAGTACAAGAACCAATTGAGATATGAAAATGGTTATAAATTTTCCACAATATAAACCCAAGTAGTAAAGAGATAAAATCATAAAATAATTCAAGTCCTAGAAGACAAAATCCCTCCTAGGGCATCATTCTACCCACAACGACAATTAACCACAACAAAGGCAAAAGAAAACTCCAATTAAAATAACATATCCATATATAAACTATCTAATGATCAAATAATATAATTAACATTAACTCGTACCCCAAATTAATTATGAGTTAATTAAATTATCCATAATCACCAATCCATTATTATTAACTTAGGATCTTATAAATAGATTCTGAATCCCTTTCTCATAATCGAACTCTTAAATTTAAATATAAATTTATTTTTAAAAGTAATACATAATCCAAAATATAAGTCCTTAACGATTTATGTTATAACCTAAAAATTATACTTAATTAAACAAAATATTAATCAAATATAATTTAAAAATAAAACATTGAACAAAATTAATATATATTAATTTATAAATCAAAAATATAAATTAATCTACAATAACAATTAATAAATATTAATTATAATCATTTATAAATAAACTAATATAAAAATGAATTTTAAAATAATTAATCTAACCAAATTTTAATTAAATAATAAATAAGATAAACAAAACTCATTTTCAACTTAACCTTTCTTTAAAATAAATAATAAAAGTAAATCTTAGTAAGGGGTTACGTGGCCCCCACTCTGTTTTTTTTTAAATAAATAAAAATAATTGTTTTATTTTTATTTTTTTTTAAATATTATATTTTTTATATTAATTAATTTATTTTAAAATAAATAAATAATATAAATACAACCGTTCTTTTTAATATATCTTTGAAAGATACCAATTATCATATTTAAAAAAAAAATTGTTTTCTTTTTAATTCAATAAAGAGGTCATTTCTATATATAAATATATAAGAGATAATTGTTTACTATATTGATTTATTATTATTAAATTTTTTAACACAAGGAACATTCCAGCAAGATGAAAATAATAATAATTTTTATTTTAATTCTAAGAAACAAATTCGTTTATTTCCTAAAACATATATTTTTAACCAAATATTCTAAAACAATTTCTATCAAATTTGTATGATTTAATACCAAGGGTTTTAACAAAGTTCTAAAAATAACCCTAGTAGATTCAATTCAAGTTTTCTAATATTTTCAAAGACAATCTTGGACCATTTTGATCACCGACCTAAAAACCCCAATATCCAATTCGAAACCACAATTTTCTAATAAAGCCCTATTTACCCAGAACACAGATCTGAAAGAAAAGCAAAACCAGAGAGTCATATCAATAACCCTTTTCTAAGATTTTAACAAACACATAAGAAACAAGGAAGTATACACAAGGGGATTTTAGTATTTTGGATACATAGAAGATGGGGATGTGAATACTGAAAATTAAAAGATTCAAATCCTACCTCAAACCTCCAGTTGAGAGAAGCCACACAGAACAATCCAAAACCTTGAAAATCCTAAGATTTCACAATATCCTTCAATTCAAATCCAGAGCCAAAAACCTGTAACAATCTATGCAACTTGTGTGTGCAATAATGACCAAAGGAAACTTGATAAATAAAACCTACTCAACCTAGGGTTTCCAAAGCTCATGCAACCCTAAAAGCAAACTCAACTAAAAACTCAAATCAGAAAATCAGAAAAAAATAGAACTCAACTTAAAATTGAGTAAAAATAATTAATTTATTTAATAATTGATAATTACATGCACTTTTCCAATTTAGCCAATTAACTAATCTTTTTACTTTAAAATTATATTTTAATTTTAATAAAAGAATGCGCAATTTTAATTGCATAATATTATTTAATTAACAAATAATATTTTTAGCATTTTAATAATATGCAAATTGGTGATAAAATATTCATTCATTAATTATGCTTTTAAATCTAAATTTTGGATTTAATAATTAATTAAATCCTCTCTTCCCAAAATTAGGCTTTTTTAATTAAGTCTTTTTAATTAACACATGTATTTAATTACTTTTCATTAATTAAATAACATCATATTTAATATTTCCAAATTTAATAAGATTTAATTATCATTACATAATTAATCTAATAAATCACTTAACCAACTAACACGAAAATCACATCAATCACATGACAAGACAACATGACGACAAAACCGACTGAACCCAAAAATACCACAAACAAGCATAAAGGAAGGGTTCCCAAATGTCGTCACCTTGACGAATTCAGAAGGTAGAAAATAAGCTACTTGTCCACTATTTCAGGACAATAATGGCTTAAGTTGGGATTTGGATATGTCTTTTATCTCCCCTCTCTTACCATTGAGATATTGCGATAGGGCACGTCCATCCTGATAATTCAGGGAAGTCGATGCCCGGTACCTGCAAACCTACATCACAAAGTGGAGCATGTACATAATGTTTAGAACAAACAATGATAGGGATCGAGCGATCGTGTGGATCTCGCAATGCAAGTAACTATGTCTCTGTCCTTTACCAAATCAAACACATCATACAGAAATGTAAGATAAACACGCTACATAGTAATGAAAAATATATATGTCAACCATACACATGCAAGTATGGGGTGAGTAAAATCGTCCTAACATATGCATAATCATCATGAAAATAACCAACATATTCTGGCATCAATATTGAAAAGTAAACTATGGGTGGACACTACTCATAATGATTTTAATCAATGCAAGTGAAGAATAAAAATGAGAGAACATGTAATAATGATGATGGGTGGACATGATGCAGACACAATAGTGACCATGATGCATCCTAGGCGACGATGTAGTTGTGAATGCAATTGAATACATGAGTGCTCAAAATGAACCACACTACAAGATGCTAACTAGGAGAGGGGAAGGTGAAAAAAAAATTAACACAATCTTAATCCAAGGATTAGAGAAAAGGGAAAAGTAGAAAAGGGAAATGTTAGGGTAGGTGAGTGATTTTGTGATGGACAAAAGTGAAGAATGATTCTAAAGCTTGAGCAAGGGGGTATTTTGTGATGAAATACCACCATGTAGTGAGAACTTATTTATATGTATCAATATCAACGACTTCCTAGGGTTATAAAGAACTCAAGGCCTTGTCACAGATGTTGCATGAACTATCTCAATAGACACACAAGGATTTCCCCAACATCATGCTGAAGTCATAGAGAACTAGGGTGGATATGATGTTGGGGAACCCACAAGAAAACAACATTTCCCAAGTGTACCATGTAACCACAGAGGATCATAGAATACAAGGGTCATATTCGACTGACTCACAATCAAGAAAAAGAAAAGATCAAGGCATTGCCTCAAATTTCCCTACTCGCAGCGCACCATGATATAAAGGATCATGGCGACTTTCAGGAGGAGAAACAATCAAGAATCCCAATAAAGATAATTAAGAACCAAAAGAAAAAATACAAGACCAAAATAAGTATCCACAAGATACCTTTTTCCAATGAGATAGATGGAAGTAATGGTTGAATTGATTAGACCTGACACGAGGAAGGATGCAACCTATGAGAACCTATTTGTGCGGGATGTTCACAAACAAGTTACTGACGACAAAAGACGTATCGGGGAAAATCAAGATGACCAAGGATTTCACTCAAGGAACTTATTGAAGTGTTGTGTTGGATGAGCCAAGGATCTCAATCAAACTGAATCAAAATGATGATATGTACAGGGAAACCCTAGGCTATGACCAAACTAACCTTATGATACACCAACACTATGATACAACCAAGAAGCTTCTATATACAACAGGTATGTACAAAGCTTAGGAATTGGGATAGATCTAATACACAAATTATAGATATTAAGCTCAGGGATTGGGATAGTAGTGCAACTTTCAATGTGTGCATATGATATTGGAACACCTAGGGAATATGGGTTTGTGGTGAGGGGATTTTGTGGAGGTTAAGGTGGTGAGGGATGTGCGATGTTTTGTGACATGGAATGAGATTTTTACAGATAATGACATGGTCCTTTATACATGGTGCATATTTCCATGTTTTTACCACATATGCCTATCCAAGGTACTTGATTACCAAGTTGTTATGATTGGATGCTTATTTTTCTTTAATTTTTTTCTCTTTTTATTATTTTTTGTATTTTTTTCATGACTTTTAATATTTTTAATGATTTTTTTCAGATAAGTGGGGTACAATGTATGACTTAGGCGTAGAACCTTTTGAGGTGAATGATATTGATGGGATTATTTAGAGGTTCCCCTTTGGGTGTAGATAATTGATATGCTCCTGAGACAAAACATGTTGTGACGACATAGGGGCCCAACCAAGTAGCCTCAAATTTGTCTTTCTTTTCTTTATCTACATGTACCTTTTGGTTCTCTGTGAGGACTAGAATCCCCCACTTAGAACTATCGTGGGAATTTTTTTTCGTTATCACTTAACTTAAGCCTATTATGATATACAACCAGGTGATCATATGCTTGTTGTCTCTTCTCATCGAGAAAGTCCAGTTGTATGAGGCATGCTACACGGTAGTCTTAATCTATGATTGGGTTTTTGAGTGAAATGCAAAAAGATTGAAATTCAACCTCAATGGGTAAGATAGCTTCTACATCATATATAAGGGAGTATGGGTTGGTTACTATAGGAGTGTGATAGGAAGTACGACATGCCCATAGGGTGGTATTGATTTGGAGGTTCTAGTCATGACCAAAATCATTGACAATCTTCTTCAGGATTTTTAGAAGAGTTTTGTTGGTTGCCTCATCCTGGTCATTTCCTTGTAAGAGGTATGGACTAGAAAAGAGATGGTGGATGTGGAATTGATCACACAAATCTTTCATGTGTTGATTTTCAAATGGTGTTCCATGATCTGTAAAAATTATGGAGGAGATACCAAAATGACAAATGATGTGGTAGAGGGCAAACTTGGAGATTTGGAATCCTATTGTGAGGGTGAGAGGAATTGATTCCACCCATTTTGTGAAGTATTCCATAGCAGTGATGATGTACTTGTGTCCATTTGAGGATAGGGGAGTTATCACCAACGAGGTCGAAGCCCCAACATGAGAAAGGCCATGGAGGTGCAATGCGATGCAGATCTTGTGCTGGAGCATGAATGAGGTTTGTGTGTTACTAAAATGGTAGGCATTTCTTTAAAAATTCACATACATCATGGTCCATTGTAGGCCAATAGTATCTTTCTCTAAGAAGTTTCTTGATTAAGACCATTCCACTCATGTGGGCACTGCAAATTCCCTTGTGGACTTCTTGTAATGCCAGGGCGGCCTCATTTGAGTCTAAACATATAGAGAGGACATTGTGATAACCTCTATGATATAGGGTATTGGCTACAAGAGTGTAGTGGGATGCTCTATGAATAAGGTTCTGGCATTGGGTGTTTGTGAGGTGGGGGGATATAATACCATGTTTTAGATAGGCATGGATGTCATGGTACCAGGGGGACTGGTGACCAACCAAGATACACACCATTTATAAATCATGATTCTCATAAGAAGGTGTATGAAGTTGCTAAACCAAGAATTCATATTGTGTTGCATCCTGCGGTATCTTGAGAAGTGAACTGATGGTGGCCATTGCATCTGTTGCTTTATTCTGTATCCTAGGTACTTGTGTGAACTGTATAACTCTAAAGTATTTCTTCATTTTGTCAACCAGTTCCTTGTATGGAAATAAATTGTCATCTTTTGTTTGGAATTCATCTAGGACCTTCTTAATGGTGAGTTTTGAATCGCCAAACACTGTGATCTTGGTTATGTTCCATTGGATTGTTGTTTTCAATCCTAAGATTAGTGTTTCATATTATGAAATGTCATTTGTGCATGGGAAACATAACTTGAATGACTTAGGGATGTTGTCACCTTGAGGAGTGATGAAAAGTAGGTATGCATCCACTAGTGGTGCATCACCCAATTGATATGCAATGACCTATCCTTTGATTGATTTCCTATCCACATAATAGATATCAAATTCGCTGAGAAGCATGGCCCACTTAGTCATATAAACTATGAGAATAGTATGAGAAAGTTGATATTTGAGAGGGTCCACTTTGGAGATGACCTTTACAGTGTGACATCGTATATAGTGTTGGAGCTTTTGAGTGCTGAAAACCACTGTTAGGTATGATTTTTCCATAGGTGAATAATTAATCTCATAGACCACAAGTGTGATACTGATATAGTAAATGACTCTTTCCCTTTCATTGTCATCAAGTTGAGAAAGAATTTCCCCCAGTTCTGTGGTAGTATCTCATAAGTACAAAATAAGAGGCCTTCCAGGAGTAGGTGCTATGAGAATGGGTAGGTTTTCTAGGTATTCCTTGATCTTTTCAAAAAAATTCTGACAATAAGGGTCTCATTTATAACTTGTTCCCTTATGCAATAGATGGGTAAACGGTTGGCATTTATCAACAAGGTGGGAGATGAATCTTCGGATGAACTGTAGCTTGACCTATAAGCTATGTAATTTATTAAGAGTTCTTTGGGGAGGCATCTCCATTATAGCCTTGAAATTCTTGGGGTCAATCTCTATGCCTCTTCATGATACTATGAATCCCAAGGTTTTTCTGGATGCAACCCCAAAGACTCATTTCTTTGGATTGAGCTTCAAACCATAGTGATAGAGTCGATCAAATACACATTCAAGAACATTAAGATGATCTATCCTTGTTTTTTATTTATCTAGGATATCGTCCACATAATATTCAAGAATATTATGAATCATGTCATGGAATATGAGTCATTTCTCTGTTATAAGCGGCCCCAACATTCTTTAGACCAAAAGGCATAATGTTGTAGTAGAAGGTACTCCATAGGGTTGTGAATTTTATCTTATGTTGATCTTCTTCTACGATGTGTATCTGATTTTAGCTAGATAAAATGTCCATGAGAGACAAAATATCATGTTTGGCTATGAGATCTATGTCATATCAATGTTAGGTAAGGGGAAATTTTCCTTAGGACATGCATTATTAAGGTCCCAAAAATCCATGCATATCCTAATGTCTCTGGTTGGTTTAGAGACTGACACCATGTTAGAAATCCATTTTGAATATTCATTGATGTGGATGATTTTAGCTTGTAGTAGCTTCTCCAGTTATTCTTTGACTAATAAAGTCACTTTGGGATGCATCTTTCAAATATTTTTCTTGACTGGCTTGACATTTGGGTCAACTGCAAGATGATGCACCACTAAGTTGGGATCCAATCCTAGCATGTGAGAGTAGGACCATGAAAATTTAATAGTGTCCTCATGAAGTTATGACATGAGGGTGCTTTCTTCACCTTATGAAAATTGCATTGATATGTATGTGATGCACAAGCATTCTTATGTTCCTACATTAACTGTCTTTTTTTCTTCAATCAAAATAGACAACAATTCTGGCCTATACTCATGAATGAGAGGAAGCGGAGGGCCTTCATCTTCTAGCACACTAGAGAAGTTATCACTAGGAGACACACCCTTTTTTAATACTTTTTTAGAGTCAGAGAGTGCCGTAGAGGGATTTTCACTAAGTGACCCATGTTTTTTGTTTTGTTTTTTATTTTCATTTTTTTGGCTAAAGACCTCATCTTCCCCAAAATATGCCTTTAGGTCCAATTTGTAGACATATGTTGAATCATACTTTTGATCTTGTTGTTGTGTTGTTTCTCCCATGAATCATAGGAGTGCGTCCTCACTTTGGAACTCATTGATACGTGTGGCACTTGATTGATCCCAATCTATAAGTTTAGGGTGAATGAGTTGAAGGTCTATAAGGTTTATGGAGAGTTGGAAAAGGACACAGTTTCCAAGGAATATTTCATCATCAAGGATATCATTTTAGGATCTCTTAACTTCCTCTTTAGGGATGTCCTCAACTTCAACAATTTTTCCTAGGGTATTACGGTAGGTATAACTATTCTCATTGGTGCCCCCAGTCGTGTCTACACCAAATCCAAGACCAGGGTTCCTTGGTTGTAGTAGAGCCTCTAGCGGGGCCTTCATACCACTCTCTTCATGACCTAAGATGCCACCTTGATAGATCCATTTATCTTTAGCCAATCTATGAGATTTAGGATATTTCCCCTTGAAATAATCAAGGAGCTTGTCATCATGGGTTTGATCATCTCAGTACAATCATTTTTTGATATCGGGTTCCATTTCTTGATTGCTTAGAATCCCATTGGATAGTAATGTAAAGGATCCAATTTTCCTTGGTTGTGGTTCATTTTTCTCTATTGGGCCTGGATTGGATGGACGCCCTTGGGTGTGTGGATCAATTTTTTAAGGCTTTAACAACAAATGTATTTGATAGGCCCTATTCTCCGCAACCCTTATTGGTGATCTTGATAGTAGAGAGTATGAAGGAAAGAATAGTTTCTAGATCAGCGTGGGATATGGAGGAACTCACAACGGAGGTGTCAATGTCAATTCCTAGGCAATTATTTGAATGAGGGAAAGAGGCTTCCAATGCATGATAGCATGCGATGGGCTGGGATCAGCGTGGATGGTGACTTCAGTGTAGTTATGTAGAAACTTGATGCACTGGTGGAATGTGGAGGGAAGGAATTTCATGGAATGGATCCATGGGCTACCAAGGAGGATGTTGTAGGGGAGGTCAAGATCAACAACATGAAATATCATGTCCTGTACTACTGGGATGAATTGGATGGGTAGTGAGATGGTACCTTCAGAGGTACACTCCAAATTGCCATAGGCTTTGATAGTTATGACATCATGTGTTATATCTACTTCAGTGTACCCAAATTGATTTATGAATTTCAATGTGCATATATTTAGGGTTGAGCTATTATCTATCATGACCAGTTTGACAACAAAATCATTGACCATGATGGTGATACCGAGTGGGAGGTTGTGATCTGGCTCAACAGATGACATGTTAGCGGGTTTGAATGACAGACCAAAATATGTTGATAGGTGGCCTAGAAGGGCTTGGATTTGTGTTTGGTCAATGTCATTGGGTACATGAGATTCTTGTAAGGCCTTATTGAGGATCTCTTGATGGATGGGTGATGTACGAAGGAGATTTAGGATGGATATTTGGGAAGGGGTATTCCCAAGGTGTTCCAAGAGGTTATATTGTGTACCGTAAGATGAAGTAGTAGTGGTATATGAAACATATATTATTTGTTGGCGTGTGGTAACTATACATTGACTATTTGTGCCCTTGACATGGGTTACATTGAGAGAGAGTTCAACCTGGGTGATGAACCAAAAAATTTATCATAGTTGATATATATTGTGGTGTAATATTTTCCATCACCGTGGTCACCTTGTTTGTTCTTCCCTTGATTATGGGGTGGATTAGGATTAGAAGGACCCTTGCCGATGTTGTGTTGAGGAAACACATTTTGATATATTCAAAGGTTTGTGTTAGGCGAGTCCTGTGATGAAGGATCAACTATGATTTCCTCTTTATCTATAAGATCCTAGATGTAGTTCTTTATCTTCATGTATTTCACGGTGGTGTGTCCCTTAACACAATGATAATCACAATACTCATTCTCTTTATACCATATAGGTTTGGGAGTAGACTCGTCAAATGGTTGAGTATGTGGGTATACAATCAACCTGGCCTTATCCATTATGTGGAAGATGAAATCCATGGGTTCACCTAGAGGGGTGAATATGCACTTTTGGGTAATCTAGACTCGTGGTTTAGATTTTCTATGTGTGAATGATATAGCATTTGTTTGATTGGCCATTGGTTAAAACATGAGAGGTTGTGGTGGTTTTGGTCCATCTATGACTATTTGGATGTGCTTGGTGTCTGTGGCCCCATTAGTTACTGCATTCTTATTCTTGTTCCAATAGTGTGGACGATCATTGTTGGACCTATAATGTTGTGTTTCCTTACAGTGCTTGATGGTACCATCATCCAAGAGGCCTTTTTAGAGGTCCATTCCTTTTACTCGAATGTCTTGATAGGTATGAAGAAAATTCATGTGCATGTGATGGGCTATCTTGGGATGTAGATTGTGTTAGAATAAATGAGAGGGGGGGAGGGGGGTGAATCAGTGGCCTTAAAAATAATTCCAAAAATCCAACCAAAAACTTATCTCTCAAATATAATACCCTCTAGTTATCTTTTAGGCCATCAAGATGTATGCCATAAATAAATTTATCAAATATAACCTTCTTGGTAAGATATACCGTTTATCTTTTCTAGACTTTACCGAATAGTAGTAAATAAACTTAGTGTTAACCAACCAATCCAGTTTTAGTAATGTGTAAAGAAAAATATCGATGCAATGAACCATATACACATTTGACATAGATTCTAACATGGAAACCCTGCTAAGGGAAAAACCACTTGGGACCGGTAACCCAAAATATTTTCACTTTTCTAAAGTGAGCTTGGTGAAGAGCCAACCCTATTAAAGGTTATAATACACACTGTTAAGTGCGAGCTTGTTAGAGGATTTAAAACTAACAGTTTATCTTTTGACCTAGCATTCACTATGCTGTCAACAAGAAAACCTTTTGATACGCTTGAGTATCTCAATACAATAAGGATTGCTAAATCCCATTCTGTTAAGAGATTTTTTAAATCAATCATTAAATTGATACAGTAAATGATTTTTTCAAAATAAAACTTTAACTTGTAGATATTCAGATCTATTGTTAGTCCAATAATACCTCTCTAATCAATGTTCACTTTAGTTCCTTTGTTCCCTTTCTTTCTTCTTCTCGGTGAATGCTCTGTCCTCTGTTGCTCGGTGTCTGCATAATTCCTTGGCTTTGTTTTGTAGCCTGTATGATTAGATCTCCATTAAGAATTCAATCTTCACTAGAATACGCTCAAAATTTATCTCTTCATAATGAATTCCTTGTCTCTTTATATAAACATGATTAGCCTCTTAATCTCCTTGTTTTTTTTTTGTAGATCACTTCTTGATCTGTAAAACTCGCCATGCTTTTCTTTATCCCGTAAAGCTCTGCTTTAGTTTTATTCTAAAAATCTCTCCTTGATAACTGTGAATAAAATATGCTTTAAATCTCTTCCATGCTTTATTTTAACTGATAATTGAAAATAAAGCAATCAATCAGTCAATATATAAATATAGCTCTACCAGCTAAGCAGTTTTGTCATTCTTTAACTTTAGTTTTGCTCGGTCAACAACTCAGTTATGCTCGGTAACAACTTTAGTTTACTACAGTGCTCGGTATACACTTTCTCAGTAACACTATCTGTCTGTGTTCACTGTCACTCAATGTATACTGTCACTCGACGTATACATCATTTTTATGTTTTACCGATAACATAAACTTTGTCTCTTCAAATCTTCAAGGTTATGACCGATATGTATTTGAATAATCAAACCATATCAAGTTGACATCAATGAAAATACAATACATTAACTAATTTAATTTCTTGCATTCACTTTTGCATCTCGGTGATCATCAACTTATAATCTTCAAACATTCAATCAATTATAGTTCATCAATCTCTCCCTTTGGCATTGATGGAAGCACAATATGAAATATGCCATATCATACCAAACTTATTGTTCTATAACCAATTCAAATATCTGAATCTTGGTAATCTCTTCTACCTTAGATTTGATTCTGTTGTGTGCTCTCTGATGTGAGTGTTCCAAGGCTTGCTAGCACTTCACCTAAGAGACCATAGCTTGTCTCTTCTAGGAACCTAATCTCCTCTAGGTCTTAATTTGGCTTAGATGATTAACTAATTTCAATTCCAACTCTTCTCTAAGAGTTCTCAACTCATGTGCTTCACCTTGAAAGACTAACACCCTTTAGTTAGTTCAATTCTTCACTTCTTCCACTACACCTAGAAGGATCTAAGTGCCAATTCCACTCTAACATTCATGATTCATTATAGGGATATCCATCCACTTGAAAATTTCCATCTTCTTTTCATTTGAAACCATTTACTAGGATCTTCAACTTGGTCTTCACCGGGTTCAAGGATTCAATCACTTGGAAGACTAATTGAGGCCTATTCCTTGTAGCCTTTCACAGTGTGTTTTTCCCACTTCTTTTAAAAATTTCCCAAAGAAGTTGAAAAACCAATTACACATTCAGATACCCTCTATCACTTTACAAGAGATTTGTAAGGTTTTAGTTTCAGAATTCCTCCATACATAGGGTTCCTACAAACTAGGATCAATAGGGCTAATAGGCCTAATTTCTAGGACAGTATGCAACACAATGCAAAACTTGCTCAAAACTTGACCAATTGGATTGATACAAAATCAACCCTCCTAGAATGTCAAGATATGACTATGCCCTAACTGAAACTACACTTAGACCGTACAATACTTCACTACCCTGCATAAGAATGCTCACTGTTTCACCTCCAAACCACTAACCGGACAATGCATGCTCACCTAGGGCTTGGAATTAAAAATAGAAACTTGACTTTCCCTGACTCCTAAATCTATAGATATAAAGACCATTGACTCCCATAACATTTCCATCTATCCTCAGGAAGATCCCAAGGTTATATTTCATGGGGGAGCCATGAATCGACTGACTGGTCAGGACAGGACCAGTGAACACACAAAACACAAAATATTTTATCTAAGACCTTACACTACCTCTAAAAAACTAGATTAATGAATTAAAGATGCTTCAAACTATCCTAGGAACACAAAAAAAAATTATTTTTAGTCTTTCAATCCATTACATTCGATTGTCATAACAAAATGCTCGGGATTCCTAAATACACAGAGTTGCAGAGCTATTTCACTATTCAAATCTTCTTACAATAAATGACTAATGCTTAGATTCGAGTCCTTGGGTAAAATTAGATGCCATCTCCCTAATTCTAGGCCTTGTTGTTCAATTCCCCACTCCAATTCATAAGGGGATCCAAAGATAACCGAGTTGCATGCAACATTTGCAATAATTGCAAATGTTGTCATAGCAACATTCTAGCAACTTTTGGCATCTTTTCCATTATGCCTTCTCCCCAAGTTTTAGAACCTCTAACCTCTTCATTTTGAGGATCCAAGATCATTAAAGGCCTCAAGGCATCTCTATGTTCTCATTTATGTGTTTAGGACACATTCATGACTCAAATCCAATGTTTAGCAACTAAGCCTAAGTAATTGAAAAACTACTAACAATGGCTATTGTTGTGACCTTAGTCCTAATGACTAACTCACCTAGCCCACATTGCAATGACCTTCTAACATCCAAAAACAACCTAACTATCTTGACTTGGCCAATGTCAAGTACAAGCCAAAATAATCAAACTATGGAGGTTAGCCTAGGTGTGGTCCTGCACCATCCTCCCCAAAACAAAAAGTTCAATCCACCCTTGGATTGAGGCTTCTTGGATCAATTCCCATCTTCTTAAGCTTTGATTACTTCTTGGAGACTCTGATCCATGTCTTTCTATGGTCCTTTGTAATGGACTAAGTCTACAATTTTGAAAATAGGTGATAGTCCACTGTCTTCCGGAAGCTCAACTCTGAATGAATTCTCTCCATATTTAGCTAAGATAGGACAGGGACCTATCCTTCTCATCTACAACTTGTGAGGGACTCCCTTTTGAAGTCTTGATTTGTTAAGATTCACCATGACCATGTCACCCACTATGAACTAAACAGTTCTCTTACTCTCATCAACCTTGGCTTTATGTTTCATGGTATTCTCTGTCAAAGTATTCCAGACTGTTTCATGTATCTCTTTCATTGCATAGGAAAAATCATCTACATATCCACTTGCCTTCACTCCATCCTTCAAGTCTCTCAACTCATAGACTCCTCTAGGATGCAATCCATAAACTATCTGAAAGGGGCTCTTCCATGTTGATCGATTGATGGTGTCATTGTAGGCATACTCAGCTTGCCCAATCAATTGATCCCATTGCTGTCCATACTCCTTGGTCAAGCATATTATAATATTTTCAATGCTTCTATTCACCAATTTGGTCTGACCATCAATTTGGGGATGGGATGCAAACCCAAAGGATAAATTAGTGCCCAATCTTTTCCAAAGAGTCTTCCAAAAATGACTCATAAATTTAGTGTCTCTATCTGACACTATGCTCATAGGCAACCCATGGATTCTTACTATCTCTTTGAAAAAGAGAGAGGCTATTTGGCTGGCATCATTAGTAGTCTTGCATGACACAAAGTGATCCATCTTGCTGAATCTATCCACAACTACATATACACTATTCATGCCTTGTTTTGTCTTGGATAACCCAACTACAAAATCCATGCTCAAGCATTCCCAAGACCTAGTGGGAATAGGTAGTGGTTGATAAAGGCCTACATTTGAAGAAGTGCCTTTTTCTCTTTGACATACAATGCAACTTTCCACATACCTCCTAACATCAAGATTCATCCTTGGCCAATAATAGAACCTTTGAACAAGTTCTTGGGTCTTAGTGATCCCAATGTGACCACTTAATGCACCATTGTGCTTTTCTTGGATTAAGTTCTCCCTAATAGACCCTCTATGGGCACACAACTAATTTCCCTTGAACAAAAGATTAATTTGCAAAGTGTATTCAACATACTTACTATGAAAATGGTTTTTTTATTCAGCACATACCTTATAAATGTCTGCAAAATCCTCATCATCAGCATATAGATCTTTGAAATGATCTATTCCCATGCTCTTCAACTAAATTTCATGAATTGTGAGAGCTCTCCTAGACAATGCATCTGCCACTTTATTGAGGACACATTTCTTGTATTTGATATTGAAGGTATAAGCTTGTAAGTATTCCACCCATTTCATGTGCTTGTGGCTCAACTTCTCTTGAGAATTCAGAAAACTTAAAGCTTTATTATCCGAGTAGACTATGAACTCCTTGGGGAGTAAATAGTGTCTCCATTTCCTTAAAGCCTGAACTAATGCATACATTTCAAGGTAATAGGAAGAATACTTCCTCTTGGCTTCACTCAACTTTTATGAATGAAATGCTAGTGGTTTTCCCTCTTGGCTTAGGACAGCTCCAATAGCCACATTACTTGCATCACACTCAATGGTGAAAATATTCTCAAAGCTTGGCAAGACTAAGACAGGTTGGGTAGCAATCTTTTCTTTCAATAAATCAAAACTCTTGGTGGATTGTTCATTCCATACAAACCTTGTCTTCATTCCTCCTTTGATTATGTCCAACATGGGAGCACAAATAGCACTGAACTGCCTTATAAAATTCCTATAATACTGAGCAAGGCCATGAAAACTTCTTACCTCTATTTCTGACCTTGGAGTAGGCCAATTCATGATGGCTTCCACTTTACTCTTGTCCATTTTTAGATTTCCATGAGAGAGAACAAACCCAGGGTACACTAGCTCTATTTTGATGAACTCACATTTCTCCAAGTTAATCATCAACTTCTCATCATACAGCTTCTTGAAGATAGTCTCAAGGTGTTGAAGATGCTCCTCTCTTGTCCTACTATAAATCAGTATATCATCAAGATATACTACTACAAATTTGCCAATGTAGTCTTTGAGGACTTCATTCGTGAGCCTCATGAATGTGGAGGGGGAATTAGACAGTCCAAATGGCATGACAAGCCATTCATACAAAACTTCATTGGTTTTGAATGATGTCTTCCATTCATCTCCCTCATGTATCCTAATTTGGTGATAGCCACTCTTCAAGTCTATCTTACTAAAGTACTTAGCTTCACCTAGACAATCCATTGGGTCCTCAATCCTAGGTATGGGAAACCTATACCTAATGGTTATCCTATTTATGGCTCTTGAATCATTACAAAGTCTCCATTTTCCTACTTTCTTTGGTGCTAGGACAATAGGTACTGCACAAGGGCTAATTCTTTTCTTGATAAGGCCTTGGTTAAGGAGTTCTTCTATTTTCCTAGCAATTTCCTCATTTTGTTGAGGTGTCATCTTGTAGGCTACCTAATTAGGCAGGGTAGCTCTGGGTATGAAGTCTATCCTATGACTTATGGCTCTTGTAGGGGGTAATGATGATGGTTGTCCATCACTTACTATGCCTTCATAAGTCTGCAACATACTTTGTATCTCCTTAGGTATCTCTGATTTCTTGTCTCCTTTTTCTTCATTCTTTTCTCTTGGTCTTAGCACTAATGGATAGCCAACTCCTTCTCCTTCTTCCATGGCTTCTATGAATTATTTCTCACCCACCATAAGCACATTAGGACCTACTATCTTCACATCTGCATCTTCTAACAATGATTAGATCTTGAAAGTTACTTTATCTTTCTTGAATGTATAGGAGTTCTTCACTCCATCATGGATAGCTTGCTGGTAAAATTGCCATGGCTTGCCTAGGAAAAAGTGAAATGCATCCATGGGCAGCACATCACATAGAACATTGTCCTTATATCTCCCTATAGAGAACTCTACCAATGTTTTCTCATTGACTAAGACATGATGTCCCTTGTTGAGTCATGTGACCTTGTAAGGATGGGTATGAGGTATCCTTGTCATGCCTAACTTGCTAAGTGCTTCCTCTAACAGAATGTTGTCAATAGAACCTAAGTCTACAATGACTCTACATACTTTTCCCATCACCTTACATTTGATTCTGAATAGAGACCTCCTATGGCTTGGCTCCTCCTTGATTGGTTCCTTGATCAATGTTCTCCTCATCATGAGGTTCTCACCTTATTCAGAATTTAGTGGTACCTCAGAGTGCATCTCTACTACATTTGTCTCTTCATGAACTAGATTAGTTCTCTTGTTACCTCCTTTAGAAGTACTACCCTTCTCTGGACACCTATAGGCAGGGTGTCCCTTTTGGTTGCAATGGTAACATTTCATATTGGAAAAGTAATTGCCTCTTCCTTGTCCACCACTTCTACCTCTGAAACTTGAGTTCCTTCCTCTTCCACCTCTACTAGAACTTCCCTCTTGTTGCTTAGTGTACTTGACTTCTCCTTGTGTCCTTGACTCTGAACTTCTTCCACCATAGCCACCTCTTGATCCTCTACTATCTCTTCCTCTACCTCTTCCTTTGGATATTTTCTCTTGCTTTCTTTTTCCTTTCTCCTCTATCTTCAAGGTCATTTGATAACATTGGTGAATGGTTTTTAAGTTCACAAGACTCATGTCTTCTTGAATAGACCACTTGAGTTCATTCAAGTATCTAGCTAGCTTGATGCTTTCATCCTCCACCACTTGTGACCTTAAGCACAACTTTTGGAACTCTTCGGTGTATGCTTGGACATCCAAATATTTTTGTCTAAGATTGTGTCTTCTCCTATGTAATTGAACCTCATAATCATCAGGTAAGTAAGTCTACTTGACTTTAGTCACCATTCCCTTCCATGAGACTATAAGACTCTTTCCTTCTTTCTCCCTCTCAGTTTGAACAAAATTCCACCATGTGAGAGTTGATCCTCTCAACCTTGACTTGGCCACACTCACTTTTTGGGCCTCTGTGATACCATCACATTTGAAATGGTTCTCTATACTGTCAATCCAATCCACAACTAAATCTGGATCCATTTGTCCACTAAAAAGTGGTACACCCTCTAAAGCTTTTCTATTTAAGGCCTTCAATGCCTTTAAGAAGGGTTCTTGGTCACTAACAGGGTGAGGGGTTGGAACTTCCTCTTCTACATCCACTCCCTTTTCCCTTGCTTCTTATTCTTCTTTCTGATCTATCTTATCTTTCATCTTCTTAGCTTTGTCTTGGACTTCTCCCAAGAGTTGCTCCATTTGAGACAACCTTTCTCTTAACAACTTGTTGTCTTCTTCTTGCTCATCCAGATTTTTGGCTAACTTAGCGTTAGTCACCATGGATTTTTCTTCTACTGATCCAAATGGTGTATTCTCTCCAACTGATTCAGTAGGCTGAAACATCCACCACAAGCCTGATCTTTAATCAAGCTCTGATACCAATATGAGTGTTCCAAGGTTTGCTAGCACTTCACCTAAGAGACCTTAGCTTGTCTCTTCTAGGAACCTAATCTCATCTAGGTCCTAATTTGGCTTAGATTATTAACTAAGTCCAATTACAACTCTTCTCTAAGAGTTCTCAACTCATGTGCTTCACCTTGAAAGACTAACACCCTTTAGTTAGTTTAATTCTTCACTTCTTCCACTACACCTAGAAGGATCTAAGTGCCAATTCCACTCTAACATTCATGATTCATTGTAGGGATATCCATCCACTTGAAAATGTCCATCTCCTTGTCATTTGAAACCATTTACTAGGATCTTTAACTTGGTCTTCACCGGGTTCAAGGATTCAATCACTTGGAAGCCTAATTAAGGCCTATTCCTTGTAGCCTTTCACAGTGTTGTTTTCCCACTTCTTTTAAAACTTTCCCAAAGAATTTGAAAAACCAATCACACATTCAAATACCCTCTATCAATTTACAAGAGATTTTGAAGGTTTTAGTTTTATAATTCCTCTGTACATAGGGTTCCTACAAACTAGGATCAATAGGGCTAATAGGCCTAATTTCTAGGACAGTCTGCAACACAATACAAAACTTGCTCAAAACTTGACCAATTGGATTGATAAAAAATCAACCCTCCTAGAATGTCAAGATATGACTATTCCCTAACTGAAACTACACTTAGACCGTACAGTACTTCACTACCTTGCATAAGAATTCTCATTGTTTCACCTCCAAACCACTAACCAAACAGTGCATGCTCGCCTACGGCTTGGAATTAAAAATAGCAACTTGACTTTCCCTGACTCCTAACTCTACATATATATAGAAAATTGAATCCCCTAACATTTCCATCTATCTTCAGGAAGATCCCATGGTTATATTTCATGGGGGAGCCATGAATCGACTGACTGGTCTGGACATGACTAGTAAACACACAAAACACAAAATATTTCATCTAAGACCTTACACTACCTCTAATCAACTAGATTAATAAATGAAAGATGATTCAAACTATCCTAGGAACACAAAAAAACAATTAGTTTCAGTGTTTCAATCCATTACATTTGACTTTCATAACAAAATGCTTGGGATTCCTGAATACACAGAGTTGCAGAGCTATTTCAATATTCAAATATTCTTACAATGAATGACTAATGCTTAGATTTGAGTCCTCGGGTAACATTAGATGCCATCTCCCTGATTCTAGGCCTTGTTGGTTGATTCCCCACTCCTATTCATAAGGGGATCCAAAGATAACCTAATTGCAAATGTTGTCATAGCAACATTCTAGTGACTTTTGGCATCTTTGCCATTATGCCTTCTCCCTAAGTTTTAGGACCTCTAACCTCTTCATTTTGAGGATCCAAGATCATTAAAGGCCTCAAGGCATCTCTATGTCCTCATTTATGTGTTTAGGACACATTCATGACTCAAATCCAACATTT
>MU227450.1:105040-127496 GCA_018584345.1 Thuja plicata
GGCATCTCTATGTCCTCATTTATGTGTTTAGGACACATTCATGACTCAAATCCAACATTTAGAAACTAAGCCTAAGTAATTGAAAAACTACTAACAATGGCTATTGTTGTGACCTTAGTCCTAATGAATAACTCACCTAGCTCACATTTCAATGACCTTCTAAGGTCCAAAAACAACCTAACTATCTTAACTTGTCCAATTTCAAGTACAAGCCTAAATAATCAAACTATGGAGGTTAGCCTAGGTGTGCTTCTGCACCACTCTCCCTTTCTTCATTCCCTTCAATGGATAGGTGTAGCAATTTTGTCTTCTGATTATGTCTCTCCCTTTCTTGTAGAATCTCTTCTCCCTTTTCTAGATAGATATGCAGTGTTAACTCTCTCCATTTCTCTCCCTTTGATGGATGGTTATTTCATTGAATATTTCTCTCCCTTTAGATGTTCTTCTCCCTGATGTATATTTCATGGAATATTCCTATCCCTTTGACAACGATGCCAGAAAAAAATTCAGCTTTGTAGTAGCCAACAATATTTTTCTTCCTTTGAAGATTTATGTCCCTTTAGTGGACTGATATGTCATTGTAGTCCATATGTTAGCTTGCATCAATATGATTGATCTTTTGATAATGTATAGGCTGATGTAGCCTTCAAGTCAGCTTAGTGACCAGTAGACAAGGGTTGAACCCCTATTCTATTCCTCAGGTACTCAAATATATCTTTTGTAAATGGTTTTGTGAATATGTCTGCTAGCTGTTCTTTAGATTGTACATATTCCAGTATCACTTGTTCCCTCAAGTAATGATACTTAATAGTTATGTGCTTTATCTTAGCATGCATCACAAGGTTCTTTGAGATGTTGATAGCACTAGTATTATCACAATAGATAATTACTGGGCCAAGAATATCTTCATTCATACCTTTCATCATTTGTTTGATCCATGCAATGTTAGAGCAATTTGCATCAATATATACATATTCTGCTTCTGTAGTTGATTGATATATGCATCCTTGCTTTTTACTTATCCATGTGACAAGTCTATCACCCATAAAGAATGCTCCTCCTGTAGTGCTCTTTCTATCATCTAAGTTTCTAGGCTTATCAACATCAGTATAAACTTGTATCTCAAATTTTCCTTCTTTATTATACCACAAACTATAGTCTTCAGTATTCTTTAGATATCTCAAAATTCTTTTAAAAACAGTCATGTGTGATTCCTTAGGATTAGCAAAGAATCTTGCAACTATATCAACTACATTTTCTATATCTGGTCTAGTGTGTATAACATACATTAGTTCACCAATCATAGATCTGTATAAGGTCTGATTTACCTTAGTTGTATTGTCTTCCTTTGTCAATTTGCATCCAGTTGCCATAGGTGTTCCAACTGGGTTTGAGTCCTCCATTTTGAATATCTTCAAAACTTCTTTGATGTATTTGGATTGTGTGATGTAGATCTCTTCATCCCATTGTAGAATCTATAGACCAAGAAAAAAATTGATCTCTCCAAACATTGACATTTCAAATTCTTTGCTCATTTCATCAGCAAATGACTTGCATAGTATATCATAACCTCCAAATATGATATCATCAACAAATATATTAGAAATCAAAGTCTTATTATTAGTATCTCCTTTCAAATACAGATTACTATTGTCACTTGTTCTAACAAATCCAATACTAATGAGATAAGAGTGAAGTCTTTCATACCATGCTCTCGGTGCTTGTTTTAATCCATATAATGCTTTGCGTAGTCCAAAAACCATGTTCCTCTTATTAGGGTCAACAAACCCTTCAGGTTGTTCAATGTATACCTCCTCTTCTAGTATTCCATTCAGAAATGTAGACTTAACATCCATTTGTATACTTTGAATCCTTTAAAAGTAGCATAAGCAAGTAGAATTCTTACTCCTTCTATTCTAGCAATAGGTGCAAAGGTTTCTCCAAAGTCAATACCTTCTACTTGTGCATACCCTTTGCATACCAGTCTTGCTTTGTTCCTTGTGAATTCTCCATTCTCATTATGTTTGTTTCTGAATATCCTTTTGGTGCCAATGACATTTTTGTCACTCGGTCTAGGTACTAATGTCCATGTTTTACTCTTCTCAATCTGTTCAATATCTTCATTCATTGCACTAACCCATTCTTGATTATCAAGTGCAGCATTAACAGATTTAGGCTCATAATCACAAATCAAACATATAGTGTTAAGAGACTTACTTCTTGTTCTCATTCTCATTCTTTTGTCTCCAATTATCTATTCTTGTGGATGGTGTCTTCTAACATACTTAGCAAGTACAGGTTTAGATCTCTATTCTTCATTTTGATCTTCATCGCTCGATTCAACATTGTGAGCATTTTCCTGATTCTCAGTGTCTGCAGCCTATTGCTAAGTTGCATTGTTCTGTTGCTTGGGTAAGATGTTAGGTTCTTCAATGTAGAAAAATATGTTGTAATATTTAGGTTCCTTTCTTCTTTCCTCATCATTTTTCTCAGCAAATTCAACCACTTTAACATTTGCGCTTTCAATGATTTTGTTAAAAGATTTGTTCAGAAAATTAAAAGCTTTGCTTTTAGTAGAATATCCTAGAAATATTCCTTCATCACTTTTAGAGTCAAGTTTTCCATTTCTATCATATTTTAGTATATAACATTGGCTTCCAAAAATTCTAATGTAGCTCACATTTGGTGTGTATCCATACCATAGCTCATAAGGTGTCTTATTTATGTCTTTCTTCAATTGAACTCAATTTAGTGTATAGCCAACAATACTTACAACTTCTCTCCAGAATGTTTGTGTGATGCCTTTTTCAATCATCAATGTTCTGGCACAATCAACAATTGATATATTTCTCCTTTCAGCAATCCCATTTTTCGATGGTGTTCTTGGTGCAGGAACCTATCTTGTAATCCCATGCTCATTACAAAAGTTAGTGAATTCATGAGAAATAAATTCTCCTCCTCTATCTGATCTTAAACATTTCAGTTCTTTTCCACTTTGTTTTTCAACTTTAGCTTTATACCATTTGAACATCTTAAATGCTTCAAATTTCTCTTTTAAGAACATGGTAGTCATCATCCTAGAATAGTCATCAACAAATAGAATAAAGTATCTATCACCATAGCTCTTTGTTCTGATTGGTCCACATAAGTTAGTATGGACTACCTCCAGAATAGCATTAGATGTGTAGGTTTTTCTCTTGAAACTAGACTCTGTCATCCTATTTGACAGTTCTTCCACATAACATGGTCAGGCTTTGAAATACTTGGTAAGCCCCTTACTTTCTTTTCCTACTTATCTTAACCATGTTTTCAAAGTTTACATGACATAACCTTTTTTTCCATATCCAAACATCTTCATTTCTAGCTAATAAACAAGTGGTCTCAATATCATCAAGATATAATAGATTACCTTTTGTTTGTTCACCAGTACTGATCAACTTTCCTTTTTCATTATAGATCATTTCCTTTTTATTCTCAAATGCAACTCGACGTCCTGTGTTGTTCAGCTGTGAAACACTCAAAAAATTATTGTTAAGTCCTTTCACCCAAAATACATTTTCACATCTAATCATATTATTCAACATGATGGTACCTTTTCTTTCAACTGGGAAAGGTGAGTCATTACCCATCCTAACTGATCCACCATTATAATATTCAAAAGTTTCAAACTTTTCTTTATCTCCAGTCATGTGATGAGTACAACCACTATCAATAATCCAAACATCATTTTTGCTAAATTTAGATATGAGTATTGTTTCAACATAACTTTCTTCTTTGTCTGAGTCATCCTTCATAGCAACAAATACTACCTCAATATCTGATGCAGTCAAGCTTAGAGGATCCAAGAATGAATTTTCCAAACTTGCAGCAACACTAGAATAACACAGGGGAATAATACACAACTCAGGATATATCAATATCAATTTTATATTATCTCAAATCATCAAATTACATACAACATGTCGGGCTATAAGGCCTTCTTGGTTAGGGACAAATACAATGAAATAACACTAAGATCTAACACCAAGATCTTCTACAAGCATCAGGCCATGTACCTTCTTCCAATTACACAACAACTCACTGCAAGCTTCAGCTCCACCTTCCAAACTAGTCCAGATCTATGACACACCACATAAAAACCTGGTAGGAACTCCAAGACATAATCTAAACTTGTGCTCGCAAGCCACCGAGAAATATTCTTGCCTCCTAAGCCAACATGCCGCTAGCTCTTCCAGATTCCTTTGATTATCTCAGATCCACAGATCTCAAAAGAACTCTTCAAGCTCCTCTTCTCCTACTTTGTTCTACCCTCTACTACCTCTAACAGTCTACCCAATCCTCTCTATAAATAATAATCCAAAAAAGCAAGCCACAAGTCAGCCTTGCAATTACAATTAATTAAAATCCCAAAGAGAGACCTAGATTTAGGTCCACACAGATCCTAATGAGAGACCCCAATTCAATTCAGCAAGAGAAATTAAATGAAGAAGTCAGCCAAAGATCCAACTCCCAAAATAAGCATCCCAAGCCAAGAATGACCAAAAATTAGCAACCGTCGGTAAAAGCACAAAACCACCATAGAAACCAAAACCCGTTAGTGAACACTAAGCCAAACAGTATCCAAAACTAGAGAGATAGAAACCACTGGGAGCAAGCATGCCCAAGAAATATAACACCAAATCGGAGTGAGCACGCCTTAGTAACAGAACACCAACTTAGAGAAAGCATGTCCAGAGAAATATAACACCAACTTAGAGCGAGCATTCGTGAGAAACATAACACAAACTCAGAGAAAGCATGCCCAAGTAGCAGAGACCAACTCATTCAACAAACGAACCAAGCACATCCACCTCCTTCACCGAGTGCCAGAAAATCACAAGAAAATCAACAAGTAACCAAGATGCTACTGCATCGGACTCCCAAGGTACAAAGAAAAGTGTGTCCCACACTTTCTCACCAAAGGGAACATCTGAATAACACCAAATCCACTTCATCTTCACCAAAGGTTTCCACTCCATCATCATAATCCACTCCATCTCATCAACCCAATCAGAAAAAACTGAACAACACCATCATCTTGATCCCCAAACGATCTCAGCAACCCATCATCTCCATCAACACATAGGGAATCCATATCAACAATGATAATCTCATCAAAGAACTCAAGCTTATCAACAAACAACATATCAAGATGTCCACCATCTTCACCAATCTCATCCATAATCTCATACTGATCAGAAAAAAAATTAACATCTTCCACCTTATTAGCAATCTCATCATCAACAACAAGATTCTCTACAATTTCCACATTAGATCCATCCATCCGAGTATGAAAACCAACCACCTCTGCAACAAAAATAGATCTAGGGTTACCAATCTTAAAAAAGTAGCCCTAATATCTTCCAAGACCTTAGTCTTCATTTTCTTTATCTTACCACAGATCTCAACTAGTAGATCCTCAACAATCTAATCAACCATCTTAGGGTCCAATCTTATCGGAGGCATCTCTCTAGATCTTCAAAAACCCTCTGCAATAAATCCAATTCTGACCACCTTGTGACAACCTCCAAGTTGTTGTAAGTGTGATCCACCATCAACCACCTCATGAACAACTAGGCCATGGATCATAGGTTCAGGAGTACAGACCTAAAACCAATCTCCCAGACAAAATGAACTAGCAACTCTGATACCACTTGATGCAGTCAAACTCGAAGGATCCAAGAATGGAATGTCCAAACTAGCAACAACACCAGAATAATATAGTAGAATAATACACAACTCAAGATATATCAATATCAATTTTATATTATCTCAGATCATCAAATTACATACAACATGCTGGGATGTAAGGCCTTCCCAGTTAGGGCCAAATACAATGAAATCACACTAAGATCTAACAGCAAGATCTTCTACAAGCATCAGGCCATGTACCTTCTTCCAATTACACAACAAATCACTGCAAGCTTCAGCTCCACCTTCCGAACTAGTCCAGATCTGTGGCACACCACTCATCAACCTGGTAGGAAATCCAAGATAGAATCTAAACTTGTGCTCGCAAGCCACCAAGAAATCTTCTTACCTCCTAATCCAACATGTCACTAGCTCTTCCAGCTTCCTTCCACTATCTCACAAGAAATATTCAACATCCTCTTCTCCTACTTTGTTCTACCCTCTAATACCTCTAACACTCTACCCAAACCTCTCTATAAATACTAATCCAAACAAGCAAGCCACAAGTCAACCTTGCAATTACAATTAATTAAAATCCCAAAGAGAGAGCCAGATTTAGGTCCACACAGATCCCAATGAGAGACCCCAATTCAATTCAACAATGAAAATTAAATGAATAAGTCAGCAAAAGATCCAACTCCCAAAATAAGCATCTCGGGCCAAGCATGACCGAAAATCAACAACCGTCGGTAAAAGCACATAACCACCATAGCAAACGAAACCTGTCGGTGAACACTGAGCCACACAGTATCTGAAACCCAAGTGATAGAAACCACTTGGATCAAGCATTCCCAATCAATATAACACCAACTTAGAGCGAACATGCTCGAGCAACAGAACACCAACTCGGAGCAAGCATGCCCAAGCAATATAACACCATCTCGGATCAAGCATGCCCAAGCAACAAAATACCAGCTCAGAGCAAGCATTCCTGAGAAGAAGAAACCAACTTGGTCAACAAAGTAACCAAGCAGATCCACCTCCTTCACCGAGTGCTAGAAAATCAACAAGTAGCCAAGATCCTACTGCATCAATATCTTCATCAAAATTAGTGTCATAATTTTCAGCTTTGTTCTCAACCAGGTAACAAGCCTTCTTGTCTTTGTCCTTGTAATCTCGGTTATCTCTTCTGTCAGAATGTCAGTTTCTTCTGTAGTCGCGGTCATCAATTTTATCAAACTTCTTTTCATAAGATCTGTCATTGTTTCTTTCATCCTTTCTCTTGTTAGGGCATCTAGCAGCAAAATGTCCAATTTCTTTGCAATTAAAATAGACCAATGGTAATTTACCTTTATATCTTCCTTTACCTCTATGTAATATCCTAGCCATTAGTGCTTCAAGTTCATCAAGTTATTGTTCATCAATATCACTACCACTATCATTTATCATAGTGTGTTTGTTACTAGATTTTCTTATTTTTAGAGAAGATTTGAATGCAGACTTAATAGTAGGTAAGACACTGTTGTCATAGTTATTCATCTTAAATGAAATAAGTCTACCAATAAAACTATCAAGAGTAACATTTTTATTTTCTACTGCTCTCATTTCTTGAATTGCAGATACTCTGATTACATAAACAGGTAGTAAGGTTCTCAGAATTTTACTTACAAATGTTTCTTCCTCTAATACTCCTCCTACTCCACGGATAACATTAACAACTTCTTTGATTTTGCTATTGTACTGAGTGATGTTCTCTCCTTCTTTCATTCTCAGGTCATCAAAATTTCCTCTTAGGATTTCAACTTTAGCTCTCAGCACATTGGTGTCTCCTCCATGTACTATCTTGAGTTTGTCCCACATTTTCTTTGCAGAGGTGCATGATTTCACATCTTAAAATTTTGCATCCGATAGTGAAGAAGCAAGTTCTATCATCATAGAATTTATTCAGTATCAAAGTGTTGTATAACATCATTTCCAATACCTGATAGATGAAGTCTTATCTTGATTTTCCATGATGCAAAGTTATCCTTGTTCAACTTAGGCACATCCCTTTTACTCATCTTGTGATCTTTACCTTAAGTCTTTAAAATTTTCTTCCAAGCACCAAAGCTCTGATACCAATTGTTAGAATAACTGAGGGTGGGGGGGGGGGGGGGGGGGGGCTGAATNGGGGGGGCGGGGGGCTGAATTAGTGGCCTATTAAATAATTCCAAAAATATAACCAAAAACTTATCTCTCAAATATAATACCCTCTATTTATCTTTCAGTCCATCAAGATGTATGCCATAAATAAATTTATCAAATATAACCTGATCGGTAAGATATATTGTTTATCTTTTCTAGACTTTACCGAATAGCAGTAAATAAGTTTAGTGTTAACTGAACAATCTAGTTTCAATAATGTGTAAAGAAAAATATCAATACAATGAACCATATACACATTTGACACATAGATTTTAATGTGGAAACCCTGCTAAGGGATAAACCACTTGGGACAGGTAACCCAAAATATTTTCACTCTTCTAAAGTGAGCTCGGTGAAGAGCCAACCCTATTCAAGGTTATAATACACACTGTTAAGTGCAACCTTGTTAGAGGATTTATTAACTATTAGTTTATCTTTTGACCTAGCATTCACTATGTTGTCAACAAGAAAAAATTTTGATACTCTTGAGTATCTCAATACAATAAGGACTGTTAAATCCCGCTCGATTAAGAGATTTTTTGAATCAATGGTTAAACTGATACAGTAAATGATCTGTTCAAAATATAACTTTAACTTCTAGATATTAAGATCTATTGTTCGTCCAATAATACCTCTCTAATAAATGTTCACTTCAGTTCCTTTTCTCCCTTTCTTTCTTCTTCTTAGTCAATGCCTTGTCCTCTGTTGCTCGGTGTCTGCAGAATTCCTTGGCTCTGTTCTATAGCCTATATGATCAGATCTGCATGAAGAATTCAATCTTCACCAGAATATGCTCAACATTCCTCTCTTCATAATGAATTCCTTGTCTCTTTATATAGACATGAAGAGCCACTCAATCTCCTTGTTTTTTATCGTAGATCACTTCTTGATCCATAAAAATTTCCATGCTTTGGTTTATCCCGTAAAGCTCTGCTTTAGTTTTATTCCGCAAATCTCTCCTTGATAACTATGAATAAAACACACTTTAAATCTCTTCCATGCTTTCATTTAACTGATCATTGAAAATAAGAAATCAATCAACCAATCTCTAAATATAGCTATGCCAGCTAAGTAGTTTTTTCGTTCTTTAACTTCAGTTCTGCTCGGTCAAAAACTCTAGTTATGCTTGGTAACAAATTTAGTTTATTGTGATGCTCGATATACACTTGCTCGATAATACTGTCTATCGGTGTTCACTATCACTCGGTGTATACCAACTTTTTATGTTTTACCGATAATATAAAATTTATCTCTTCAAATCTTCAAGGTTACGACTGATATGTGTTTGAATAATCAAACCATATCAAGTTGACATCAATGAAAATACAATACATTAACTAATTTAATGTCTTGCATTCACTTTTTCATCTCAGTGATCATCAACTTATCATCTTCAAACATTCAATTAGTTATAGTTAATCAGATTGTCAATGAATATCTTTGTAAAATGCTTCTTAGGGGTTGATATGATAGTCTCATAGTAAGGCCTTTCCATCTTTGGAGGTAATCATCCATTCTTTTGCCTCCCTTTTGTTTGGAATTACAAAGATCTAGGAGAGATAGTTCACTCTCCATGTTATGCGCATACTATGACACAAATTTCTCGAATAGCTCTGCAAATGTTGAGATTGTTTCATAGGGGATTTTGTAAAAAAATTCAAGAACTATTCCCCCTAAACTTTTTGGGAAGAGGTGCATGAGATAGTTGTCATTGTAGGCAACTTCCTGGAAAGTCATGTAAAACTCCTTAACATGACTGACAGGATCTCCCTTCCCCCTATATTTGTCAAATTTAGGAGTTTCAAAGTGCTTGGGGAAGGGAATTGATATGATGGAATATTCAAATGGATGAGGATATACCTCCTTGAACTTGAAGGTCTTTCTTTTGGTCCTAGCATAGAGCCCTTTGAGAGAATTCTTCATTTCTTCCCATTCTAGATTGACAGGAAGTGGAGTGAGTACTTTGATAACATTGGATCCTAGTACTTGGTATGGGTCAAATGGATTTGGGGGATATAGATGATTTTAAGGAGGATATTATGGAGTGTGATAAGGGGATTGGCCAGCTACATAGGTAGGTGTAGACACCCTAAAATAGACAGGCTTGCGACTTTACATTAAAAACACTAATTTTCATCTATTAATTAATGGTTTTTTTTAATCATTAATTAATCATCTATTTTCCTCTAAATTCATTCCCCAAATCATCTAACCAAATTCCCAAAATTAATTAAATAATTAATTTTATTTAATTAAAAAGCATTAATTGATTAATTACCATTAATTGATTAATTAAACTCAATTTCCTATAGTTTAAATTCAAATATTTAAACTTACTAATTAAATTCAATTCTTAATTAAAAAGAATTCAATTATCTCACATGTTGAAAACAATTATTAAATAAATGAATTAAATATTCATTTATCTTCAAAAAGATAACTCCAATTAGATCACATGGGTTACTCCACCCATATCTCCACTCCACATGGGTAACTTCACCCACCTCTTCAGTTCAAAAAGGCAACTCATAATTAGCTCTTCAATTAACCAAACCCTATCTCCTCTTTACCAAATAAAGAGGTGGAGTTTACTGAAGACCTCTCCTGTTCCTTTTGATCTCAACCATTCATCTCCCCATCTCTAGGATTGATCTCAACCATTCATACCATCACCAATTCTTATATAATAAACCCTTCATAACCATTTGAAGGGTCTAGGATTTCAAGCTCTCATGCGCCATTACTCCGTCAGTTTAGTTCTAGCATTCAAGCCATCTTGCGACCACACACACACATTTCAATTGTCAAATTCTCGAAGCTTCTCAATTCATAGACACTGCCCCGCCAATACTGAGCATCAAGAACAATGTTTCAGAAGGAGTAGAGAGAAACAATAGAAGCTCCAAGCATCGTGGGGTTTGCATTTATTTGTCTTCCTTTCTCTTGCTTGTACATTTTATTGCTCACATTTCTGTTATTCATTTAGTAGTTATTATATACTTGATTTGCATTCATTTGTAAACCTTTGCTACTAACCCTCACCTTTGGAAAGCTGTGGGAACCAGAAAGAGAGTTGACAGTAGGTTACAATGGAGGTAGCAGTTGTTGGGTGTGATATTGTTGAAGGAGTGGAGGTAAGGTTTTTTTTGGTTGCAAAGGTTGTTGATGGAAGGATGGTGGTTACTATGATGCTTGGTAGGTAGGGCGAGTGTGGGTTTGACCTATATAGGTTGGTTGTGTGTTAATGCCACCATAAGGAAGGTAAGTTCTTTGTGTGTTCATGCCCCTGAAAGGGGGAGAAAGGTAGTTGATGTGCATGAAAGTACTTGGTTGATGGGGAGTGTAATGGTTTACATTAATGAAGATGAAGGAATAACCAAGTAATTGGTAAATGCGGGCATTGCAATAATTTATTGTTGTGGTTGGGTTGGTTGTGATAGAAACTGGGCGGTGGCAAAGGGATTGAAAAACTATAGTTGTGCTTGGGTGTTTTGGGCTTGGAGCCTCGCTTGTCTTTGGAGCCATGCAACTGATGAAGAGGTTTGTGATGCATGAAGGCCTTGGATAGCTTGAGTAGTTTGGGAGGCTTTTTGGGAAGCAGATGCATTTGGTTGTGTTTGGATGTTAGGTTGTGGTTGAGGCGCGGAAGCACTTTGTGATGGTATTGTTGGTAGAGCATGGAATGTAGGACCTTGGGGGAATAGGGGTTGATTAAAGGCTCATGTGAGAGGCATTCTTATGGTGAATTATGTTTTCTTCTACTGTGGTTGAGGAATGAAGGGTGGTAGTGATGTTGGCATTGAGGTTGGTTGCGTTGTTGCGGGTTGTGTAACTGGTGGCTATGTGATAACTCGCTTAGTAACATCAGGATAGGTAGTAGTTAGTTGGGTAATAGTTATCTCTATGGCTATTGGTTGCACATACTGGGTAGTGACATGTTGAAATGGTTTTGATGTTGGAGGTGGTGGAGGATTATAGGATGAAGCCCCCCATAATAGAGAAGGGGGTTGGTTGTGCCACAGTATGCACTATGGGTTGAGTGGTGGTTGGTTGGAGTCAATGGGGTATATATGAGAAAACCTAGGATATCCTTAGGCATAGATAAAAAATTTCCTCCACAATGGGATTGAACATTTCATTTTAGATGTGTATGGGACGTGTTGCATTGAGTGGTCGTAGTCCACATGGAATGGGAGTACCCTCACGCTCAAAGTTAGCAAGGATGGTAGCACGATTTTGGCCTATGATGGAACTGACCATATGTGCATGTCCAAGATGAATCATGAAATCTTCCATGGAGCTCAGGGTAGGGAATTAATCTAGGTTAGCCCATACATGTTTGATTTGTACTTGTCAGGATTAAAGAAAACTTGTTAGCAATAATAGATCACCATTACAACTAAGGGGGGGGGGGAATTAGTTGTATGCCATAAAATTTTTACTTTGAAAACCAAATGATAAATGCAATACTAAACACAATAAAAAAAACAACATAACACAACCAATTGTTTTCAAGGAAACCCTGCTAAGGGAAAAACCCTGGTGGGAATTAGCACCCATAAATAATGCATTGAAAGTATAGTATCACTGTTAGAAGATTTAGCTCTGTTAGGAGCTGATTATTACATATAATACATAGGCCATATTAAAGGAAAGACTTTTCTAGGAGTCAAGAGAAAAATAGGCTCTATACTTAGGCTCACTACCTAAAGAGGGTTTAATCCACCTTCAGGACTCATTGCGTGAGATACAAATATATAAAGATATAAAATCTAGTGAATTGACTGATAGCAACTAGTTTTTCTTAAACAGTTCCAATGAAGTTCATCAATCACTATCTCTACTCTACATCTCACAAACTTCTCAAATACAAGCTCACAGCTTCCACATTTCACTTTCCACACCCATTATCAATAAAATAACTCTCCTTTATACAATTTTACAATAAGCAATTAGGTCGGCCAATTAAAACTTCCCCAATGCACAAATAATTACATAACCCCTTGCTAAGATACACACAGTACCTTGAAAAAATAAAAATCAATTACAAATCATCAAATATAATCTAATATATGCAATCCACACTCGCCATCTATAATACATGCTACATCTCTGAAGTTGGCCCCAAATAGGCCTTCTCTAGAACACATTCCTGATGAACTATAACTGATTGAATGTTTGAAGATGACAAAGTTGATGATCACCAAGATGTAGGAAGTAAATGCAAGATATTAAATCAGTTAATGTATTTTATTGATGTCAACTCAATATGATATGATTTATCATACTCATATTGTTACAACACTTAAAGATCCAAAGAGACAAAGTTTTTGTTTTCAGTAAACATACACCGAGTGACAGTGTTACCCGACGAATAGTGTTACCCGACAGACAGTGTTACCTGACGGATAGTGTTCCCCGAGCAAGAGATACTTGAGCAAGCATTACCGAGCTAACTATAGTTGTCACTGACTAGAACTAAAGCTGATCCCCGAACTATCTATAGTAGTCACCGAGCACAACTGAAGTGTTGATCGACATGAACTAAAGTTAGGAAAATGACAAAACAACTTAGCTGGCAGGAGCTAAAGATAGTTTTAATTGTTTGATTACTTTTTTTCATTGATTAGTTAAAAGATAAAGATAAGAAGGAGGTTTAAAGCATGTTTTATTCCATAAAACAAGGAGATATTTGTGGATTAAAACTAAAGAAAGCATGGCGAGCTTTACGGATCAAGAAGTGATCAACAAAGAAAACAAGAAGGACAAGAAATGGCGAAATCATGTCTATAAAGAGAGACAAGTAATTCATAACAAATGGGGGAAACAATAAGAGGATGCTGAAGATAATTCTGGTGAAGAAAGAAGTCTTCATACAGACTTGATCATACAAGATGAAGAATAGAGATAAATTTTTCTGTAGACATTGAGCAACAGAGAAGAAACAACATTCACCAAGCAGAAAGAAGTGGAGCAAAGGAACATTAGAGAAACATTGATCAAAAAGGTATTATGAGGTTACAATAGATCTGAACATCTACAAGATTAAGTTCTATTTATGAATAGATCATATACTGATTTAGTTTAACCATTGACTTAGAAAATCTCTTAACAAAGTAGGATCTAATCATCCTTTATATATTGAGATACATCCCAAGGAGTATCAAAAGGTTTTTCATGCTGACAACATAGTGAATGCGAGGTCAAGTGATAAAATTTTAGTGATAAATCCTCTAACAAGGTCACACTTAATAATGTGTTTTTAACCTTTAACATGCTTGGCTCTTCACCGAGCTCACTTCGGAAGAGTGAAAATTTTGGGTTAGCTATCCCAAGTTGTTTTTCCCTTAACAGGGTTTCCACGTTAAAAATCCATGTGTCAAATGTGTATATGGTTCATCGCTTTAATGTTTTGCTTTACACATTACTAAAACAAGATTGATCGGTAAACACTAATTTCTTTACTGTATTTTGGTAAAGAATAGACTGCTATTCAGTAAAGCTTAAGAATAAGAATAACAGTGAACTCTGAGCAGTAGTTATTTGATAAGATTGATTAAAGGAATTCATCTTGTAGGACTGAAGATAACTAGAGGTTTTATATTTGAGATATAAAGTTTTGGTTGGTTTATTGGATTAATTTTTGAGGCCATTGATTCACCCCCCCTCTCAGTTATTCTAATAATTGGTATTAGAGTTCTATGTGCTTAGAAGGAAGGTTTCAAGACCTAAGATAAATATCACAAGATGAGTAAGATGGATGTGCCTAAGTTAAACAAGGACAAATTTGCATCATTTAAAAGTAGGATAAGACTCCACCTATCAGGTATTGGAAATGATGTTACTCAATACTTGGATACTGAATATGTGTTTCCTACTGGACCTCATACACTTAATCAATTGAGAGAAAAGCATAAACACAATTCTATGATGATAGAACTTTCTTCCTCACTCTCCGATGCTAAATTTGAAGATGTCAAATCATGCACCACTACATAGTAAATGTGGGACAAACTGAAGCTAGTACATGGAGGAGATAAAAATGTGTTAAGGGCTAAAGCTGAAAGCCTAAGAGGAAAGTTTGATGACCTAAGAATGAAAGAAGGAGAAAACACCACTCAGTATAGCTGCAGAATCAAAGAGGTTGTAAATGCTATCTGAGGAGTAGGAGGTGTACTTGAAGAAGAAATAGTGGTAAGTAAAATTCTAAGAACCTTATTGCCCATTTATGCTATTAGAGTATCTTCTATACAAGAAATGAGAGCAGTGACAAATAACAATGTTACTCTAGATAGTTTGATTGGTAGACTTATTTCATTTGAGATGAATAACTTTGACAATAGTGTCTTACCAACTATTGCGTCTGCATTCAAGTCTTCTTTGAAAATAAGTAAATCAAGTCATAAACATACTATGAGAAATGATAGTGAAAGTGATAGTGATGATGAAGAACTTGATGAGATTGAAGCACTAATGGCTAGAATATTACAGAGAGGCAAAGGCAGATACAAAGGCAAACTACCACTTGTATGTTTTAATTGTAAAGAGATTGGACACTTTGCTGCTAGATGTCCTAACAAAAGAAAAGATGACAGATTTAATGAAAAATCATATAAAAAGAAGTTTGGCAGAGGTGATGACCAAGATTACTGAAGCAACCAACAATCTGATAGAAGAGATAACTAAGACTACAAGGAAAAAGGAAAGAAATCTTGTTACCTGGCTGAGGACAAATCGGGAAATACTGACACCAAATCTTATAAAGATATTGAGGTGGTATTTGTTGCTATGAAAGATTATTCAGATGAAGAAGAAAGGTATGTAGAAATTGCACTCATATCTAAGGTTAGCAAGAATGATGTCTGGATTATTGATAGTGGTTGCACTCACCACATGACTGGAGATAAAGAAAAGTTTAAAACTTTTGAATATTATAATGGCGGATCAGTAAGAATGGGTAATGACTCACCTTGTCTAGTTGAAGGTAAAGGAACCATAATATTGAATAATCTGATCAGATGTGAAAATGCATACTGGGTAAAAGGACTTAACTATTGTAGACACCCAAAATTGACCAGGTGTCTTAGTATCATCAAAATCTGCAAATCTCATCAAATTGCTCCTAAATCTTCTAAAATGTTTCAAAATGGATCAAAATAAAATCAAATGGAAATTTATCAATCAAAGTAGACAAAAATAAATAAAATCAAAGGATTAATTAATCATGATATCAAATAATCAAATATAAGCCTAAACGGATCAATCAAAATTATATAATTGATTTTAATCAATTAATTGTATAGTTTTTAAATCAAAAATCAAATTGAACCTATTCCCCTACATGGCTAATTTAATTAATTGACTGAATTAAATAAATCCTAATATCTTTCAACATGAATATGAGAAACCAATGGGAATTGAGAACACAAAAGCACATGGATCACTCCTAACTTTGAATCTCAATCACTCATTTTCAGAATTGAATCTCAATCACTCAAATTTGTCCCTTTGTCCCAACCTTTGAGACAACCATTTAAATTGTCTCCCCATTTGAAACCATCTCAAAGCCTTTTACCTAACCAAGGCTTAATCATGATCAATTTACTCTACCCCCTACCCTTGGGAATTTACTATAAATACAAGCCATTTTCAAGCATAAGTAGAATCCTAGAAAATTCAAATGCATAACATCATTACTATAGGATATTTGAGAGAAATTGAGCAAGATCTTGAGCATTTTGAGAGCAAATTGTGAGATTTGAGAGCATATCATGAGCATTTGAATCCATTTTTCATATCATCTTTTAGAGAATTAAGCTAGATTAGGCATTAGTTTATCAATTTCTCATTCTATGATTGTCATTGATAGAGATTAAGGCTGAGAGCTCTATTAGCATACTAGTTAGAGAACCATGGAATGTTTAGTGATTTAATTACAATTCTTTAGTTTAATTTGCATTATTTTTCCATAGAATTATAGTTAGATAAATCAATTCCATGAAGGTGTATTAAGTCACACACAAATGGCGCCCACCGTGGGGATTTAGGCCTCATTTCCATCATTTTTATCAAGTTTTGTGTGTTTTTGCTTCACTTTTATGTCTATATTGTAGAAAACAGGTGAAGTTCTACATATGAAGAATCTGACGATGTCTGTGAATAGTGAAGTGGCACTTGAAGATCTCACTCTATTTCTGTCTTAATTTCTTCCAATGTGTATGCGACAAAGTGTGACCCCTAAGCTTGTAAAGCGTCACCTGTGAGCTGCAAAGAACTGCCTGTGAACTATCAACTGCCGCGTGTGATCAGTATTTTGACATATTTTAAACTTTCTGTGCCGCCTGTGAATTTTAATTTACCGCCTGTGCATTTTTAAATGTCACTTGTTAAAGTTTAAATTTTGCTTTGAAGTTTTAAATTTTGTTTAGTAACAGTTAAATGCCGCGTATTAGTTGTTAAATGCCGTGTAGAATTTATTTCTTTATATCAAGTTTAATTTGATTTGCTCTTTGTTTTAACTCTCTATGTTTTTTTATCTGCAAATGACACAACATATAAAAGTCCAAAAACCAGAACTTAGAGTTAGAAGGCCTAGTAAAGAGGTAAGAGCACAAACTAAACATGCTAAGCAAATTCACGCTTCCAATCTTTTAGAAAGTTTAAAAGAAGAAGAAAATTTGTATGATCACTACATGAAAGTATTTTTTGCATACAAAAATAAATTTCCTACTCTTTAGTTGATTTCTTGTTTTTTATTTCTTTAAGCTTGATTTTGCAAAATTTGATAAAAAAGAACTTAGGAGCATTTTGTCAATTTAATTTTAAGTTTTTCTTCACTTTGTTCTCTTTGTGTTGACTAAGTTGTTGGTGGAGCCGGAGTGGGAACGATCGGCACTAGGTGAGTAAGCAAACAAAAAATCAAAAACCTCAAAAGAGGTCTTTTAAATATCAAGCTTGCATTGCTTAAATTGTGGCTTTTCTTTAAATCTAGTTTAATAGGAAAAACCCTATTATTGTCCAAATTGAACAAATATTAGGCATATGCTCTCCACTTTGGGAAGTGGACCAAAAAGGCAAATGTGTGAGTTCAACTTGGTAGAAAGAAAGGGATAAGGAATTAACCAAACATTTCAATTTTAAGAACCCCCTTGTCAAGGGGTTGAAAAAGAACAAGTGTGTTTGAGGTGTTTTGAACAAGGAACGACAATAGGGATATGCTCTTCACTTTATAAGTGAATCAAGCTCCCAAACTTGTTGAAATGAGTTTGATTTCTTGTTTTTCTATATATTCTAGATCAAATAGAACTTTAGAGGGCCTTCCTCCCAAGAATTCCTTTACGAAGGCGGCAAGAGGGAATGACCCAAAGTGGGAGACAATCGCTTTAGCCACGATACTATCTGACCCACTATAAATAAATGCACTTTACCTTAATCAGAAAGTGACTAAGTTGTGTGCAAGTCATCTTCACTTCCTCAAGTAGTCATTTAGGATTGTGCAAAATTGTACTTTTGTGCGTGTGGGAAGCCCGCAAGGGGGTAAAAGAACTTGGCATGATTTAGAACGGAGGTGTTCAATAAGACCTTGTTAAAGTAGTAAGTCTACCTTTTAGAGCCATTGTTAAAAGCCAAATTTGACTCTAGGTAGATTGCTTGGAAGATTTTCTTGTGTTATACTTGTGAAAATAACCGAGAATATACACTTTTAGTGTTGTTTTAGGGACATGATGCAAATTTTATGTGTGTGTTGAGTTTGTATTTAATTTTCAAGCAAGAATCTTCTCTGACAGATCTGATAAAAAACCTTAAACTTTTAAAAACCAAAAAAAATGAAAATTTATTTTTGATCTATTAAGTACCACGTATGAACAATGAAGTAACACCTACAGACAATTTTGTGATGCTTAAACAACTGAAATGATGCCTGGCATCTATCAAAAATAATGTAAGTCACTGGAAAGTGCCAACTAGAAACATTTCAACAATGCCTATCAATAGACAAACGTTGCGTACTAACAATAGAGTGTCGCGTACAAGAATTCCAGTCAACACGTACCAACATTAAAGTCATGCTTACACACCAGGAAGTGACACCCATAAATAAAGAAGGGAAAACAGTGGATATTTCCTAAAGATTTGAAAACAAGATAACTACATTTTTTGATACCCTTTTGGATATTTTACCTCTGTGTATATTCAACTTGATCAGAATCCTCCATTTTTGGACATTTCACAAAATCATCCAAGGATTGATCATTTAAGTGAGAGAAAAGTCTAAGATCTCTATACGATTTATGTTCATGCTGGATTTTACTAGATCTCATTATATCAAGTCAACCCTGCAATCCGACAGAACCTATCTAAGGCAGGAGTGTCCTTTTTCAAGTGATACCTTTACCTCTTCAAGACCCTTATGAGAACTTATAAGGGAGATAGAGCCAACAATGTCTTTTCCATTTGGCAACATGGACCCCAATAAAATCAACCACGCTAACAAATATATGAACAATAATGGAGGTGGTGGGTTAGTAATAATAATCTTGGAGGAGGAAATATTGACCCTAACAACCAAGGGTTAAACAACAATAACATGGGAGGATGAAATGTTGAACCTAACAACCAAGGGTTAAACAACAATAATCTTAGAGGAGGAAATGCTGACCCTAACAACCAAGGGTTAAATAATGATAACAATGAGGGCAACATTGACCCTAATGATGAAGAATCAACTGACAAAAAGGTCAATGAAGCAATGCAAAGTCCCTTCTTCATGAAGCTCATGGAAAAAGTGTTGGAAAAAGACAAAGAAAAATACTTCCTAGACCTAGCACAAACGGGTCTCAAACTTCCCCGTGACTATGATGTCAATCAACTTAAACAAAAAGAAGCTGAGGCTAATCCTATTGATATCATGAATAAAAAATTCAAACTATTCCAAATGCAATTAGACATGATGAAACAAAGTGGGGTTCCTAAACCCTTTTCTATCGAAGCTTTGTGTCCTTTTCCATTCGATAAGACATTAATTATGGTTCCATTCCCAACTAATGCTATCTTTCCTAAATGCAACAAGTATGAAGGAACAAGTGATCCTCAAGATCACTTAAGGGAATTTTGCACATTGAGCCCAGAGTTCATGCATGATACAAATTATCTCATGAGGTTATTTCCTATAAGTTTAGGAGGCATGACCATGGAGTGGTTTTCAAAGTTACCCTCCGACATCTGAACCTTCAAAGAGTTGGCCTCCAAATTCATGACTCATTATTCCTACAATATCAAACATAAGGTTATGATGATAAATTTATGTAATACCAAGCAATGCAAGGGAGAATGATTCCTACTTTTCTTACAATGATGGAGAGCGGTATTTGATAGATACCCTCGAAGTGTACCTGAAAAAGAGAAGATGGATATCTTTATTAATAGTTTGACTAATGAGATGAATTATTGGTTAAGACTACAATGTCCTAGGTCTTTCCAAGACCTAATTGAGAATGGGGTTACCACAGAAGAGGTATTGGTCAAAAGTGGATAACTAAATCTTTATAAAAACAATAACAACAATACCTCCAATAACAACCAAAATAGAAATCCTCCTAAAAATAACAGGTTTTGGATGAGGAATAACAATAAAGGAGTGGTGAATGATGGAGTTTTAGAGGCTAAAAATTTGAAGGCCACCCCTTTCAATCTTACCAAAGGATTTTCTCAAGCTAATAATGTGACCCAAGAACCCAAAGTACATTTCAAAAACAACAATAACAATAATAAATTTTGGAACAATCAAGGGCATAACAAGCTTAAGCCTTTCTTTACACCAACTCCTAAAAGAACATTCACACCTTTGGGTGAACCCCTTGAGAAGGAATTAAGAACCCTCATTGATAATAATCTTATTGACTTACCTAGGTCTCAACCATATGAACCACAAATCAAACCTACATGGTGGAGTGAGTCTAGTCATTGTGAATACCATAGAAATCGAGGACATAAGACAAATGATTGCATGTGTTTGAGATACATAGTACAAGACCTAATTGACAATGGTGTGATAAAGGTAGAAGGACCTCAAAACAATGAAGATCACACAACCTTTAAGATTCCTTTTTACAAACGTGAAAAGTGTTAATGTTTGTGGCTTCAGTCGCATGATCATTATAATACATATAATATATGTTGATTAATAATAATATAATATATATGTTATATTATTATCAATCATATGAAATTTAATATTTAATATTAAATTATTAAATTATTCTTAATTAATAATTGATTGATGAAACATTATAAGATTAATTAAATTATAATTAATGGGAAGAGGCATGTCCTTTCTTATAAATAATAATGAATAGACATGTCCCATGAAGGGACATGTCTCTCCTATCCTCATTCCCAATATAAATGAAAGAGGGATTGTTGCATTTGGAAAACACATACAACATAGAGTGCTATTAAATTTTTAGCTATCCTAAAACTTAACATGGTATCAGAGCCAGACTGCAATTGTAAGAGAGAAGTTTGTTGATGGTGAATGTGTGGTTGTCTCAGAAAATACAGTCGCAGTAAAATGACCATACCTCACAAATCCACAGTTGGATTTTGCTAAATTTTGGATATGTTGGTGAAAAACTAATTTAAGAGAATCTCGCCAAAGAGATTAGAGATAAAGTCTTGGATTCAAAAGTTATGATGGAATGTGTACGAGTCTATGTGAAATTCCTTAAAGCAACTTTCATTAAAGAGATATATTAATTTGTTATGATCGTGGTCAAGCATTAACAAAGAAGAATGTATTAAAGGAAGTGTGTCTCTTACTAGAAAGAAAGAATTAATTATAGAGTGTCACCTCTCTTGGAGAAATCAATTCATTTCATAAGAAGACATGAGAATTGTTCAATGATATAAGAGTGGGAATTATACATTGTAGGGGGAGAATAATAACCAATGTTACATTTCCATTTGAACCATGCTTAGTGTGGGGAGATAATTCAAAGGGGAGATGTCTCTCAAATAATATGAGAAGGTGTTTTATGATTTGATGTATATGGACTTTCATTGAAGCAACGTGTGTCAAGGATGTTGATGCGCAGATAAGTATTTATTATCTTTGAATATTACACTTATCTACTCATTATTGTCTCTCTCTCATCTGTATTTCTATACGTACTATAAGAGATATTTTTCTTGATATTTTCTAGAGATGCTCTTGCATGAAAAAGAAGATTGATATCAGATTCAGAGGGAGTCTGAATCTTCAGAGGTAACTTTGGATGAGGAGCTAAAATATTGATTTTAGACTCAGAGGGAGTCTGACAATTCATCTTAAGCAATCTTGGATGATCAAAAGATTGATATCTACTCAATGAGTTCTTCTCTATGAGAGAAGTTCGAGGTGAAATCCCTTGTTTTCACCCTCTGTGCTGAGGCGTGATGGATGTCATGTGTGTGAATCCATATTTTTTAATGGGCCTGCCCCTGTGTAAATCATGAGGAAGTGACGACTTCCAAATGATTATCACTTGTATTTGTTAAAGTTATTGAAAGGTGACGATCTTACAATAACTTGATCTTCTATTGTGATAGACATCTTGTGATGGCT
>MU227450.1:160166-215031 GCA_018584345.1 Thuja plicata
AGAGAGTGAATCATTAGGTTATCCCTCCTAAGGACAAAAGGAAGAAGGATGCAAATCCTTGACTCATTGGTTTATGTTCTCAAAACCATAGCCTGGCTTATAGTACTCTGTTTTAAGTTAGTCATTGAAATATCTAAAGTGTTCTATAAGTTGTTATAGTGAGGTTTCTATTTCATAATCAGTGAATGAAATAATCCACCAAATACATAGACTGAGATATCAGTAATATTTAAAAGGTAAAATCTGCCTGAGTCTGTGGAGCTCAAAAATGAAGAAGGATATTAGCCAATCCTTAGAAATTAGCCTTTCTCTTGCCTAAAAGAGGTTGCAATTGAGTATACCATATATACTATCATCATTAGGTAAGTGTTGCAAGAAAAAGTGCTAACATATCACTCTGCCTGCACTCTAGCATATAATGTCATACGCTGTGGCATATCCTGTACACAACCATACTGTCAGAGAACTCTCCCAAAGCAGAATCTCTCTATACAAAGTGGTGACTGACTAATCTTCCACTGAGGGGAAAACATATATGGAATCTCATCATCATCCTCTCTCCATCCCTTGCAACCCAAGTATGGTCTCCATACGACCTGATCAATATCGTTGATAGTTCGATGCCAGAACTCAACCTTGCCCAGATGATACTGGACAATTATGCCATAATATAGAAATGCATAAGGATATCCTTGACCTCACACTTGTGCCGATATAGGTTTGGTAATTGGAATATGCTCCCAGGTCCATAGCTTTAATAGAACTGCACCTACAGCTATAGCCGCACTCTGCTTGTAAACAACCTCGTGTAAATCATGATATAACTAGGCTAATATGCAAGATCTCCAGTATAATCTCCAAGGATGAGAAATCAATTCCTCTAATATGTGGCCCCATCTAACTGAAAATCCATGACCTCTCTTATCTGGTAAGATAATTCCTCCAATCACTACTCCTAATAAAACTGGCAAAGTAGGAAATGAAGCAAACTGTGCCCATGCAATGTTGTCATCATCAATGGTGTCATCTCTAAACACCCATCTACATGCGCTACCATCATAGACCTGATCGTAATAAACCCTCTCTCCACAGGTCAGGATCCTAAAAAATATGTATACATCCTCTGGCGTGATGGTCATCTCGCTGAGGGGTAAATGGAAGGTATTATGGTCAGAGTGCCAATGCTCTGCCATAGCTATCAATAAACCTCGGTTCAGCTGAAACCGAGGGAGATCAAGAAGGAATCCAAGCCCACATTTCTCGATCATATATCTCTCTGGAAAGGTCAGCTCATCGACCATATCAAGTACCCAAGATGCTACATTCCATACGTATAACTTACGGTAATGTGCCTACATTTTGCAAATGAAGTGAATTATATTAGTATATTTTTATTGGTGGATCATTCTAATTCAATCAAACATATTAAATCTATCTTTTCTCTTTTTGAGCACATCAACCTATTATTCCTGACCTCTAGATCTTGAGAAGGGACCAATTTGACAATATATTTTAATCAATTTGATTGACACATCAAACATTCACTGGTATGATTATTCTAATATTCTAAATACTAAGTAATATCATGGAATCACATCTTTTTAGCTTGGAAATCAATCCAGTCATCCAGATGATCAATCAAAGACAACTTGTTCTATCTAAAATTAGGTTTTCATAAAAAATCATTATACGCATCAGTTGACTAAGTGGAAGTGTCATTTCACACTACATGTCATTGAAAACATCCTACGCATCATCTAAAGTTTCAGAGGCATTGCTTTACAACATACATGACATTTGCATGTCCTACGTGATATTCAAACTGTCCTAGGCGGCATTTAAAACTTAATTTCACAAAGGGATTCCTACACGTCATTACAAACATGGGATGCAAATTTTAACCTAATTGCTAAGCATTGTTGAACACTTCCTATGTATCATTTAACTGTGTGAAGGCAACATTTAACTACCCTAAGTGTCATTCAAAAGCTCCTACGCGAAATTTTGCTAAATCTAATCTAAAAATCATCAAAATTGACAATAAATGCTATCAAAAAGAGTAATAAATGCACTAGGAAAGTTCAAATCAGTCACCAGAGGTCCGTAGTCAGGAGGTCTCTGATACCGGCATGCTCTCTCAAATTTATGCTCTCGGATAGGGACCACCATTGCTCTCAATCACAGTAGGATCAGAGAAAAATCTCAATAGTCAAAAGTGAAAATGTAGTAAATTTGGGTTTTTCAACCTATTTAAGCTGTTTTGATCTAATTTTGGAGAGATTTTTACCCCATGTGACCTAAATCTATATTTTCTACAAACTGGGGCATAGGGTGATCTTATCATCATTATTATTTATATTTTCAGAAATGAAATCATTTGGATCTTCTTCTTACATCAGTCTCATCATATTTGACATCTGGACATCAAAATGTTTTTATTTCTAAGGGGGCATATATAATCAGATCATCAAATCAGGATTCTGCATCACATTTTATACCAAATCTGGGACACTCAAATTTCAAACTTTTATCAGTGAGGCATTTCGTATCAAATCAATCAGGTTTTATCTTATCAATCAGAGTTTCAAATCAGAGTTTTGAATCGGGTTTTTATCATCATATCAATCAAGGTTTCAAATCAGTTATCAAATCAGAGTTTCAAATCAGATCAGGTTATCAATCAATCAATCAGTATCAAATTAGTGATCAGGACATACAATTTTCTTTGAATCAATGCACTTCACACATCAATTCAAAGAGGGGCATTTGTAGATATCCAAAATTGACCAGGTGTCTTAGTATCATCAAAATCTGCAAATCTCAGCAAATTGCTCCTAAATCTTATAAAATGTTGAAAAATGGATCAAAATCAATTCAATGGACATTTATCAATCAAAGTGGACAAAATTAAATAAAATCAAAGGATTAATTAATCATGATATCAAATAATCAAATATAAGCCTAAAAGGATCAAACAAAATTATATAATTGATTTTAATCAATTAATTGTATAGTTTTTAAATCAAAAATCAAATTGAACCTATTCCCCTACATGGCTAATTTAATTAATTGATTGAATTAAATAAATCCTAATATCTTTCAACATTAATTTGAGCAACCAATGGGAATTGAGAACACAAAAGCACATGGATCACTCCTAACTTTGAATCTCAATCACTCATTTTCAGAATTGAATCTCAATCACTCAAATTTGTCCCTTTGTCCCAACCTTTGAGACAACCATTTAAATTGTCTCCCCATTTGAAACCATCTCAAAGCCTTTTACCTAACCAAGGCTTAATCATGATCAATTCACTCTACCCCCTACCCTTGGGAATTTACTATAAATACAAGCCATTTTCAAGCATATGTAGAATCCTAGAAAATTTGAATGCATAACATCATTACTATAGACAATTTGAGAGCAATTGAGCAAGATCTTGAGCATTTTGAGAGAAAATTGTGAGATTTGAGAGCATATCATGAGAATTTGAATCCATTTTTAATATCATCTTTGAGATAATTGAGCTAGATTAGGCATTAGTTTATCAATTTCTCATTCTAGGATTTTCATTGAGAGAGATTAAGGCTGAGAGCTCTATTAGCGTACTAGTTAGAGAACCATGGAATGTTTAGTGATTTAATTATAATTCTTTAGTTTAATTTGCATTATTTTTCCATAGAATTGTAGTTAGATAAATCAACTTCATGAAGGTGTATTAATTCACACACAACTATAACCTATTGAGTGCTTCACGGTTGAATAACACAAGTCACCGAGTTGCATTTGAGAACAAAAAGGCAAAGATATTTAATGAATCAGGAAGGTTGATTGGAATTGGAGAACAGACAAAAGGTAACCTATTCCATCTTAATGATATTAACACCACTTGTTGAATGGCTAGAAATGAATACACGTGTTTGTGGCATAAAAGGTCGTGTCATGTGAATTTTGACAACATGATTATGATAAGCAATAAAGGGAAAGTAAGAGTCTTATCGAGCATGTCAAAGCCCGACCATGTCATGTCTAAGAATTGTCAAAAAGGTAAAATGACAAAGTCTATTTTCAAGAGAAAAACCTACACATTTAATGCTATTCTAGAATTAGTCCATACTAATCTATATGGGCCAATGAGAACAAAGAGCTATTATGGTGATAAATATTTCATTCTCTTTGTTGATGATTATTCTAGAATGATGACTGTTATTTTCTTAAAAGAAAAATTAGAAGCATTTAAGATGTTTAAATGGTGTAAAGCTATAGTTGATAAACAAAGTGGAAAGGAACTTAAATGTCTAAGGTTAGATAGAGGAGGAGAATTTGTTTCTAATGAATTCAATAACTTTTTTAATGAGCATGGAATTCGAAGACAAGTTTCTGCACCGAGAACACCACAACAAAATGGGATTGCTGAAAGAAGAAATAGATCAATTGTTGATTGTGCCAGAACACTAATGATTGAGAAAGGCATCACACAAATATTTTGGAGGGAAGCTATCAGCACTGCTGTCTACACATTGAATAGAGTTCAATTGAAGAAAGACACCAATAAGATACCTTATGAGCTATGGTATGGATACACACCCAATGTGAGTTACTTCATAATTTTTGGTAGTCAATGTTATATTTTGAAAGATGATAGAAATGGAAATATTGAATTCAAAGGTGAAGAAGGAATATTTGTAGGGTATTCTACCAAGAGCAAGGCTTATAAATGTATTAACAAATCCTCTAAAAAAATCATTGAAAGTGCAAATGTCAAAGTAGATGAATTTGTTGAGAAAAATGGTGAGGAAAGCAGAAAGGAACCAGAAGAATACAATAGGTTTGTCTATAGTGAAGAACCTAATACTCAGCCCAAGCAACAGTGTATCACTATCAAGCGACAAAACAATGCACCTAAGCATCAGGCTTCAAACACCAAAAATCAGGAAATTGCTCACAATGATATACCGAGCAATGGAGATCAAAATGAAGGTCAAGATGATGATCAAAATGATGAAAAAAGAACTGAACCAATACTTTCCAAGTATGTCAAAAGACACCATCCACAGAACCAGATCATAGGAGACAAAAAGGCTAGAATGAGAATAAGAAGTAAGTCATTGAATACTAGATGTTTAATTTGTGATTTTGAGCCTAAATTTGTTAATACTGCACTTGAAAATGAATAATGGGCCAGTGCCATGAATGAAGAGATAAAATAGATAGAGAAGAAAAAAACATGGACATTAGTACCTAGAATAGATGAAAAAAATGACATTGGTACCAAATAGATATTCAGAAACAAGCTGAATGAGAATGTAGAAGTCACAAGGAACAAACCAAGATTAGTATGCAAGGGGTATGCACAAGAAGAAGGTATTAACTATGGAGAAACCTTTGCACCCATTGATCGAATAGAAGGAGTAATAATTTTACTTTCTTATGCTGCATTCAAAGGATTTAAGGCATACCAAATGGATGTCAAATTTGCATTCCTAAATGGAATTCTAGAAGAAGAGGTATACATTGAACAACCATAAGGGTTTGTTGATCCTAACAAGAGAAACATAGTTTATAGACTACACAAAGCCTTGTGTGAATTGAAACAAGCACCGAGAGCATGGTATGAAAGACTTCACTCTTATCTCATAAGTATTGGATTTGTAAGAACAAGTGAAAATAGTAATTTGTATTTAAAAGAAGATATTGATGATAACATTTTGATTGCTGAAAATTTTTTAATGATATCATATTTGGAGGTAATGATATACTATGAAAATAATTTTCTACTAAAATGAGAAAATATTTTGAGATGTCAATGTTTGGGGAGATCAAATTCTTTCTTGGTCTATAGATTCTTCAACAGGATGCAGGAATATCCATCACACAATCCAAATACATTAAGGAAGTTCTCAAGATATTCAAGATGGAAGATTCCAAAGCAGTTGGAACACCTATGGGAACCAGATGCAAGCTGACAAAGGAAGACAAGTCAACCAAGGTAAATCAGACCTTATATAGATCAATGATTGACAAACTATTGTATGTTGTACATACTAGAACAGATATAGCACATGCAGTTGGAATAGTTGCAAGATTATCTACTAATCCCAAGGAATCACACATGACTACTGTCAAAAGAATTCTGAGATATCTAAAGAATACTGAGGACTATTGCTTATGGTATAAAAGAGAAGGAAATTTTGAGCTTCAAGTCTATTCAGATGTTTATTGGGCTATAAAATTAGATGATATAAAGAGCACAATATGAGGAGCATTCTTTATGGGTGACAAACTTGTCACATGGATAAGTAAGAAGCAAGGATGCATCTCACAATCTACTGCAGAAGTAGAATATGTGGCTGCTACTGAAAATTTCTCTAACATTGCGTGGATCAAACAGTTACTGGAAGGTAAGAATATGAAAATTCTTGAACCAGTAATTATCTATTGTGATAATACAAGTGCAATTAACATTTCAAAGAACCCATTCATGCATGCTAAGACAAAGCATATTGCTATCAAGTATCATTACTTGAGAGAAAAAGTGCAAGAGAAAGAGATGATACTAGAATATGTTCAATCCAAGGAACAATTAGTAGACATATTCACAAATCCATTGCCTAAAGATACATTTGAGTACCTGAGAAAGAGACTAGGGTTTCGACCCTTGTTTATTGGTCACTAAGCTGACTAGGAGGCTGCATTAGCCTACACACAATTAGAAGATCATTCATGTTGATGCAAGCAAAGATATGGACTGCAAAGATTTAATAGTACATAGAAAGGTACTTATCTCCACCAAACACCAGAGATATTGTTGGATAATATAGAGCTATATTGCTAATGGAAAGGAAATTCAAGGAATATATTAAATAAAGAGAAGACTTTGGCATTGCTGTCAAAGGGAGAGATGACTTAAGGGAGAGATTATATCCATATGAAATATCTATCAGAAGAAATATCTAATTATTCAAAGGGAAATATGTACTTAATGAATATGGAGAAAAATATATTTTTGTCAAAGGGAAAAGAACTATCCACCAAGGAGAGGAACAGTCAAAGGGAGAGAAAACATCAAAGAAAGATTTAAAGAAACATCCATGTAAGGGAGAGAATTGGAAAAGTTAACACTACATATCTATCTAGAAAAGGGAGAAGAGATTCTGCACCAAAGGGAGAGACAGAATTAGAAGTTGCTACATCTATCAAGTGAAGGGAATGAAGAATGAAGAAAGTACTCTGCAAGAATCAAATCCAAGCAAGAAGAGCTTACCGAGAGTCAGACATTTGTATTGGTTATAGAAAAATAAGTTTGGTAGAGATTGATGAACTACAAATAATATATTTAATATTGTATTAATATATGTAGTATGTTTCCATCAATGCCAAATGGAGAGATTGATGAACTATAACTGATTGAATGTTTTAAGATGACAAAGTTCATGATCACCAAGATGCAGGAAGTAAATGAAAGACATTAAATTAGTTAATTTATTGTATTTTCATTGATGTCAACTCAATATGATATGATTTATCATACTCATATTTTCACAACACTTAAAGATTCAAAGAGACAAAGTTTTTGTTTTTGGTAAACATACACCAAGTGACAGTGTTACCCGATAGACATTGTTACCTGATAGACAGTGTTACCTGAGAAAGAGATACCCAAGAAAGAATTATCAAGATAACTACAGATGTCACTAACCAGAACTGAATTTGATGCACAAACTATCTGCAGTAGTCACCGAGCATAATTGAAGTTAGGAAAATGACAAAACAACTTTGATGGCAGGAGCTAAAGATAGAGTTAACTATTTGATTAATTTGTTTTCATCGATCAGTTAAAAGATAAAGATAAAAAGGAGGTTTAAAGCATTTTTTATTCCATAAAACAAGGAGAGATTTGTGGATTAAAACTAAATCAAGCATGGCGAGCTTTACGGATCAAGAAGTGATCAACGAAGAAAACAAGAAGGATAAGAAACAGTGAAATCATGTCTATAAAGAGAGACAAGTAATTCATAACAAATGGGGGAAATAATAAGAGGATGTTGAAGATAATTCTAGTGAAGAAAGAAGTCTTCATAGAAACATGATCATACAAGCTGAGGAATAGAGCTAAAGTTTTCTATAGACACCGAGGAACAGAGAAGAAACAACATTCACTGAGTAGAAAGAAGTGGAGCAAAGGAACATAAGAGAAAAATTGATCAAAAAGGTATTATGAGCCTACAATAGATCTGAACATCTGCAAGATTAAGTTGTATTTATGAATAGATCATATACTGATTCAGTTTAACCATTGATTCAAAAAATCTCTTAACAGAGTAAGATCTAATCATCCTTTATATATTAAGATACATCCCAAGGAGTATCAAAAGGTTTTCATGTTGACATCATAGTGAATGTAAGGTCAAGTGATAAAATGTTAGTGATAAATCCTCTACCAAGGTTGCACTTAACAGTGTGTTTGTAACCTTTAACAAGTTTGGCTCTTCACCGAGCTCACTTCAGAAGAGTGAAAAATTTGGGTTACCAGTCCCAAGTGATTTTTCCCTTAACAGGGTTTCCACATTAAAAATCCATGTGTCAAATGTGTATATGGTTCATTTCTTTAATGTTTTCCTTTACACATTACTAAAATAGGATTGATCGGTAAACACTAATTTATTTACTGTATTTTGGTAAATACTAGACTGCTATTCGGTAAAGCTTAAGAATAAGGATAATAGTGAACTCTGAGTAGTAGTTATTTGATAAGATTGTTTAAAGGAATTCATCTTGTAGGAATGATGATAACCAAAGGTTTTATATTTGAGATATAAAGTTTTGGTTGGTTTATTGGATTAATTTTTGAGGCCACTGATTCACCCCCCCCCTCAGTTATTCAAACAATTCCATAGCTGATGTCACCAAGAGCCTTGCAACCCAAGAATCATAATAGACATTCCTAAACATGTTTCCTGACATTCCCTATGCTTGTGTAACATGACACATGCTCATATCCATGCTATCCCCAAAACTCAGAGACTAACATTGCCATAATTTATTGTCACTGTTCTGCAAACAGTCTCCACCAAAACCATTGTAACTCAAACAAATAGAAAGATAAAATGAAGCAACCTGAGATATAATATCCCAGCTATCCCTTATACATATTTGTGCTCGCATCCTCTAAGATTCCATATAGTGTATGTACATGACGCTTAGTCTTTCCTATGCCTGAGACAACCAGTCTCACTGAGACTTCAACAGAACATGTGTTGACATCAATGACAAAACATGACTGTCATCAACTCCAATAGAAGCCAATTCCAACAATCCCCCCCTTTGGCATTGATGGAAATACATGATAAAATACATCAATCCAAAAGTACCAATCTCAATACAATCTTCTCAATATCCTCTTCAAAGCTCTCCCTAAAATAGTGGGGATTTTCCACTGAATCTCTCCCCCTTTGACATAAATGGAAAAGGGTGTCATTATTCTATCTCTGACCATCTCACCTCTGTAAGGTGTAGCTTTTTCAAATCTTCATGCCTATAGAAACTAGGTTCTTAAACACCTAAATGTGTTCTATTATGTTCCTGCTATCACTCCCTCTGAGGAATGGATCCAAACATCAAGTTCACTCTTGCAAGGAGGTGCTCTCACCCCAAGCATACCTCTGAGATACTCAAATGCATCATTTGGAAAAAAAATTGTAAATATATCTACTATTTTTTCTTTTGTGTTGATATACTCTAATCTAATATCCTTCTTTGGAACCTTGTCTCTCAAGAAATGATACTTAATTGAAATATGTTTAGTCTTTGAATGCATAACTAGATTCTTTGACATATTCATTGTGCTAGTGTTATCACAATGAATAACCATTGGCTCTTCAAAAGTTATCCCAGTATCCTTCAACATCTGCTTCATCCAAACAATCTATGTGCAATTTAAAGCAACAACAACATACTCTGACTCAGATGTAGACTAAGTTATATAATCCCACTTCTTACTTAACTAAGAAACAAACCTTTTCCCAAGAAAAAGTGCACCACCACTTGTACTCTTTTTGTCATCAACACTTCTTGCCCAATCAGTATCAACATAAGCATGAAAAACAAAATCATCATATTTTTCATACCATAAACCATATTCTAGTGTCCATTTCAGATATATAAATATTCTCTTTACTGTAGCAAGATGAGTCTCTTTAGGATCTTCTTAACATCTTGCCACAATTCCAACTACATTAGCAATATCTAGTTTAGTGTGAGTTAGATATTGTAAGCCTTCAATCATGAATCTATACTTTGTCTGAAAAACACTTTTAGATTCATTAGTAGCAATAATCTTGTAAGAAGTAACCATAGGTGTTCCAACAAGTTTACATTCTTTTGTTCCAAACTTTTTCAAAATTTCCTTAAGATACTTGGTTTGATAAATAAAAATACTATTCTTGTTCTAATTAATTTGCAACCCAAGAAAAAATTTCATTTCACCAATCATCAACATCTGGAGATGGTTTTTTTCTCTTCTAGGGTTTAGAGTCACATCTCTATTCTGATCCCTCCTATCCTTTTAGGCCACATTTATTGTGGGAAATCCTTTAGTATTTATGGCCCTGGCCACCATTAGCCCAACAGTTGATGCTAGTGTTGTTTTGGTGATGGATAACAATGGCGCCTCCAAGAAAGAGACCTTGCAAGTTTGTTCCCAAAGTGTTCCATGAGGTATGTCTTAGCCTGATATTGTTTTACCCATTCATGAGTTTGATGATGCCTGTTCTTTGATGGAAACACATACTCTTATTGGTTACTTTCTAGGTTGCAACCCTCCTGAAAATATGATTAAGGATTGGGTTGCAAAAGCCTGGACTCCTCATGGAATCTATTTGGATGGCATTCAGAGTCTCACCAAAGGTTTATTTTTGTTTCATTTTTCCAATCCCACTCATGTGGATGCCATTTTTTCCAAAGGACCCTAGAATATTAGAGCTTCCCTTTCAGTTTTCCAACGCTGGTCTCAAGACTTTTCCATCTCTGATGACAAGAAACTAAAAGTTCTTGTGTGGGTTGAGTTCCCTAGTCTTCCTCTACCTTGTTGGCCTTTCATGCATGCCATTGCACAAATTCTAGGTAGGGTTCCATGTAGTGAACATGACCATTTTCTCAATCCTCACCCTCAGAAGAGGCTTTGTATTAAGGTCAACCATTCCAGAGACCTTAAAGAGTCTATTGAGATCCAGGTTGGTGACACCACCTTCTCGTAGAAGGTGTTTTACCTCAACCTTCCCAACACTTGTTTATCATTTTCAATCTATAGAGCATAAGATCAAGGACTACCCTTTGGAAGTTCCTCATCTCAAACCTCCTCCTAAGGATTCTGGTTTGCGGCCCACTAATTTGGGAAGAAAAGAGGAAACCAAGAAAGATGACTGGGTAACAGTCGACCACAAGAACAAGCAGGTCAAGCCTGCCACTTCGGCTTCCACTTCACAACCTCCACCTCCTCCTGTTGCAGCTTGAGCTACTTCTCATGCTAAGAATAATGCTCACATTTCAAATGATGGCTAGCAGGGGACGTATAATTTTGATTCTAGTGTTAACCCTCCTTAGGTTTGCACACCTCAGGAAGCTTCCATGATTTCCACCCCTCCCATTTTTCGTCGAGCCCTGATGGGCATGCTAAGATTGTGCTAGAGGGAATTTCAAAAAAATGCAAAAATATTTCCATGTAGTCTCCTGGGAATGATTTCACTCCAGCTTATTTGTAAAATAGGTTTGCTTCCCTTGGGGATGGTGATGGTATGGACGACACTATTTTCTCATGAAGTACATCTCATGGAATGTTAGGGGTCTGATAGACCTACCCAGAAAGTATTCTATTAGGGATGTGCATCATTGTGTTAGTCATATGGATGTGTTATGCCTCCAAGAAGTTAAAATTTCAAGTTTTTTTATTGATGCCGCCTGCAAGGTTATTTGGCCTAAGAGCCTTTCTCTCTGTTCTCAGCATGAAGTTGGTCTAGGTGGATTTTTTACTCTCCTCTCTCCTCATTGGCATTCATTTTTAATCAATCATGGCTCAAATCCCATGCAAAGATTTGTTTTGGCCACTTTCATTATTGAGAATCATTCTTTTGGCATATTTAATGTTTATGTTCCCAATGATGATGTTGAGAGATCTCATCTTTCCCATTGGCTTGTGGATTCTCTACCACCTGCAACTTGGATTTTTTGTGGTGACTTCAATATAGTCAAAGTGGCTTCTGACAAGGATGCCCTTTTGCCTTTTCAATGGAAATTTCATGAGCGGGAAGCTTGGTATTACATGCGTAATAAATTGGGCCTTTTTTATCCCAATATTAGTCACCTCCGTCCTGATGGGGTTTGGCACATGTGGTCTAATTTTAGAGCCTCTTCTGACAGAATTCATAAACAACTTGATCGTGCCATGATTTCGGCACAATATTTTTTCTCTTTTTCTAAAAAAATGTCTTGTCGGTTACTCCTCCTATTGATATGACCTTGTCAGATCACTTCCCCATTTAATTTAGTATTGTATGGCAGACAGCTAAGTCTCGACCTCCCACCACTCAATTATTTTTTAATACTCATGTTCTCAGCCATGCCTCCATGGTCGCCCACATTCATCGGGTTTGGAACCTTGATCCTTGGCCATCACAATCACTTGGCTAGATTCAATGGTGGAATGATGCCATTTGGTGTATGGTACACTTTCTATACATTTATGGTAGACAGATTGCCATCTATCATCATAGATCCTATGATGTCAACACTAAATCTCTTTGTGTTGCCACAGAGGTCTTAGCTCACGATCCTTTTAATCAAGACCTACAATTTCACCTTGACCAACTACGTCAACAGAAGCAAGTTGTAGACAGTTATGCTTCCAGAGGTGCTCAAATCAAATCTTGACTACAATGGTTAAAGGTCGGAGATCAAGCCTCTAAAGAATTTTTTTCTTCTCTCCACGCCTGTCACACCAATGTGGGCATAACCCAGATTAAAGAAGGTCAATCCCTGCTCATGGAGCTTCTTGATATTTTTTAGGCCTTTGTTCATCATTATGAACAAGTTTTTTCCATTCAAGGATCTTCTCCTACCAGCGATCAAGCTCTTGAATATTGCATTTTTTTCATGCATCAATGTGTTTCACCTTCTCAATGAGCTTTCTATGATCAACTTCTTACCCTGTAGGATCTTCATGAAGTTGTCTTTTCCATGGCTGATGATAAAGACCCAGGTTGTGATGGCTTTCCCTATGAGTTTTATAAAACACTTTGGGATGCCATTGGTCTTGATTTACACTAGTTTTACCTTGAAGCTTATCACTCCCAGTCTCTGGGCAACATTATCAACAAAGGCAACATTAAATTCATTCCCAAATCTTGGGATCCTGAGGATATTTGCAATTGGTGGCCTATTACCCTGCTTAATGTCTCCTACAAGATCATTGCTAAGGTTCTGGCTCTCAAGATTTGTCACATCCTACCTCAAATTATTCAGCCTAAGAAAACTGGCTTTATCAAATCAAGATTTATTCTTGATAATATCATTATGGTTTGGGAAGGTATGGAATGGGTTCGTAAGTCTCAACAGAAAACCCTTTTCCTTAAAATTGATTTTGCTAAAGCTTATGACCACATTGAATGGCCTTTTATTCTTTCTATGCTTCATGCTCTTGGTTTTGGCCCTAGATTTATTCAATCTGTGCATATGCTTTTTCTAGATGCCTTTGCTTGCATTACCATTAATGGCAGACAATCTTCTACCTTTGGGATCTTTAGATCCATTTGGCAAGGTTGTCCTTTAGCTCCTGCCTTGTATGTTCTGGCAACCAAGGGATTTGGCTATTTGTTAGCTCATTCCATTTCTAAGGGCCATGTTTGTGGGATTTATTTACCTGATTCTACCCAACAATTGGTCAATGGCTATTTTGTTGATGATTCCTTTCTCAGTCTTAAAGAGGATGAAGACAATATCAAGGCAGCCTTGCAGTGTTTAGACACTTTTTGCCTAGCCTCTGGTTCAGCCATTCAAAGGTATAAAACCTTGTGTTACAGGCAGTCTTCCCTTCTCGATCCACCTGGTTATCTCAGTTTGGATGGTCCAGGATTCAACATGGGGCAATTTTTTGTTTCTTGGTATTCCTTTTTCTTTTCAAACCATTTCTACTGAATTATGGAATGTTGTGTTAGCTAAAATTGAAAAGAATCTTACCTATTGGATCAACAAGCCACTCTCTCTCACTGGGAAGTTTCAGATTTGATCAAAGGTCTTGGCTGATATGCATGTTTACTACTCTTCTTGTTGGGCTCCTTCAAAAGCCTCCTAGAGGAAACTCAAGAAATTTTTGAGGGATTTTATTTGGGCTTCTAGTGCTTACCATCATGGATTTCATAGAGTTGCCTGGGATTTTTTTTGTCTCTCTAAGGTCTCTGAAGGGCTTGGCCTACTCGACACATAGAAACAAGGCCTAGCCCTTTTTGCGAAGTGGATTGTGCAATGTCTCACATGCGATGAGGCATGGAAAATTCTACTTCAACATTGCATTTCTTCTGGGTATCCCTTGCACAAGATGGCTTGGAAGGGGATTGGGTTTCTAACCCTTCTAGTTATGAAGCACCCTATTGAAATCCAAGGTACTTTTTTTGTCAAAAGTATTTGGAGAGCCTGTGAAGCTGTCAAGCCCTGCCTTTGCTGGGTTGGAAATGACTTTTGTGATGAGCTTTCTTTCAATTAGCAGAATATTTGGTGGTACCCTCTATTTTCTCAACAAGTACTTCCTCTAGCCAAAATCTAGGGGATAATTGCTCTTCATTTTCAAAAATTTCACATTCAAATGCCCAAGGATTTTTTTTCTAGAGCCACCATGAGTCTCCGTTCTTGGGGATGATCTTTGTGTACAGTTCCGGCTCACTCGTCTGTATCGTCAAAATTTTGACCTGCTCATCTCTGCTATTCCTCCGCATCTCCTATATAAAATTTGAATTCATTTAGATAAACCTTGGTGGAAAGACTGGAAATGGTACCCTGATATGCCATTTACCAACTACAAACCCAAGCTTGGGTACTCTTGGATTGTGCCTCATTTTCCTATGATTGATTCACTTAATCATCATTGGCATCTTTCTTCTTCCCAGAATACCTAGAGCTGGCATTTACGCACTATTTGGGATGCTATTACAGAACCCAAAATTGCCCAGTTTTCCAGTGTTTACTTTTTCAGGGTTTTCCCTTGTGTTGGAGATTTGATTCTGAGCAGTTGATTGATTGTATGTTGGTCATTGATGACAACATATAATACACAGTAGTAATTCTATATGTACTTTTTAGAATGATGATATGAAGACTTGTGTGGATAGATACATGTTTTTAACATGTTCATTATGTTATTTCCATACACGCAGACCCAGATATGATGTTTCAGTAAAGTTATGCAATTCTGTTATTGGTAGTTACAGTTCTGGAAGTGTAACAGTTTAGGGCTGACGTATATCACGTGTTTCTTGAGTTGCACCTATCTTCGGCATATGCGTGTGTATATTCATGATTAGTTGTGAGTTGATGATATTAATCCAAAGGCGCCAAATGTGTTTCAAGAAGATTGCAAAGTTAGAGTTAAATTGGTGAGGTCGACTTAGTGGAGCGTCGCATCTATTCAGTTTATACGTGCGCGGTTGCAATAATACTTGTGTGCTTAGTAGAGCCAACAAGGATGTTATGAAGAGTTGTCTTATAGGTCCCATGATCTCATACTTTGAGGAAGATACTTATAGCAAGTCAAAGGTGACACACTATGTGTGAATGATACGAAAAGATAAGAAAGATGTACAAAGCAGATTATCAGAGTTGGTTCATTCATCAAGAGTCTATGTGAAGAAGAAGTGAAAGATTACAATACACTGGAATTGATAAGGACAACAGGTCTACTCTATAGTTCATCATCAGATATAGAGCATATCTGTTATACAGAAGGTTGTAGCCTTCACCATCAAGTAGTGAGCTTTTGGACAGTGAGTCCACCACCCCTAACAGGGTTATTTGTAAAAGACTCATAACAGGGTCCGACCCTTAACCAGGTCACTATAATTATTGCATTGTAAAGTACAAATCCTAACAGGGTTCAGATATCTTCTAACAGGGATTACTATAAACAAGTATAGTTCATTATGGGTGCTAATTCCCACCGGGGTTTTTACCATTTGGTTTCCCCGTAATAAAATTGTGTATTTTGTATTGTGTTATCTGATTAAGCATTTACTTTTTTTTATTATGAAGTTAAATAAGTAAAGTTACTGATAACTGATTCACCCCCCCCCCCNAACTGATTCCCCCCCCCCCCCCCCCTCAGTTATCCTTTGGGACTATTCTAACACCTTGGGAGCTCAACTCCGACACCTAGGTGTGCCTGATCCCAAATGCCCATTTTGCGGACATTCTAAAACCATTATGCATATTTTTAGGTTTTTTCATTCAGCCCAGAACTAATGGAGCTGGCTTCATGGCTTTTTTATTCCATTCTGGTCTGAGCCTTTCTCTTGGCATATGGCTCTCCTTGGTGATTCACCTAGAATTCTGTCCAAGTATGCCCAAATTTGGCATACTTTTTGTTTTCCTTATGGAAAGACTGTAATGTTGTTGTTTTTACTAACAAATTTTTTGATTTTAATGTTTCTCTCTATGCTAAGGCATGTTTATGTAATAATGTCATGATGAAGATTCAAGTACAAGATGATAAGGTGGCCCTTGAGGTTTCCCATTTACAAGAGCTGCTATAGCATTGGGGTAATGCCCCTTGTACTGTAGCTCAGGTGCCACCGGATTCCATCTCAACTGACCGCACACTACCCTGAGGTCGACATCATAGCTGGACTTCCTCAGCGAGGCAATCCAGAACACCACACTCTTGGCGGTGCCGCTCTACCTCTCCTCTTTCTAGGAGGGGTTCGGCTACTATCTAGCCTCCTCTCCTTGTTTCTGTTATTGGTGCTTCAGCTAGGCTTACTGCCAATGTTCCTGCGTGGCCTTCTGCCACTTCTGATAAAATCCCCTGCCTGGCTCTTGCTATTTCTCCCAGGTGGGAAGAAGGATAACTGGAGAATGAGGATAAAGATACATATGATGGGTGGTCACTTCCCAACTAGACCCCTGAGCCCAATGTTTGGGTCAATCCTAATGATAAAGATCATCCTCCCTCTTCTACTACTGCTCTCGCATCTTGAGGGATTTCTTTATATGTTTTTTTGGTGAATAGTTGTATGTTTCCAGCATGATGCCAAGTGACTCTTTGTGGGGTGATTTTTTATCCCCCGGTCCTTTTTTGTGAATATTGTAATTTTTTATATATTAATTGAAAAGGCCTCTATTCATCAAAAATTCACTTTCCATTTCCTTAGAGAATTTCTTACTCATTTCATCATTACCTAAAAAAATGATATCATCTACAAAAACTTCAACTATTAAGTTTCCATATTCACTAGTTCTTAAACACACATTATTGTCTGCATTACCTTTTCTGAAACCAAGATGAAGTAAATACCTATCCAATCTACCATACCATGCTCTAGGTGCTTGTTTTAGTCCATACAAAGTCTTCTTCAATTTGAAAACAATGTCCTCGTCATCTGTCAAAGAGAATCCATCATGCTACTCAATATATACTTCTTCCTCTAAATATCCATTAAGAAATACAAATTTCACATCCATCTAATACACTTTAAAGTCTTTATGTGCAACGTAAGAAATAAATAATCTCACTTCCTCAAGCCTAGCAACAAGAGAAAATGTTTCTTCAGATTCTATGCCTTCTTGTTGTGAGTATCCTTTATAAACCAGTCTTGCCTTATTCCTTACAATCATTCCTTCTTCATTCATTTTGTTTCTAAAAACCCATTTAGTCCATATAACATTCTTGTCCTTAGGTCCAGGAACCAATTCCCAAGTGTTATTTTTCTTTATCCATTCCAGTTATTCCTGCATTTCTTTAGTCCAAGACTCATCTCTACATGCCTCATCAGTAGTTTTTGGTTCTACTTGAGAACCAAACAAATTTCATTTCTTAATCTAGATCTTGTCATCATGCCTCTATTTGCATTGCAAATAATTTGATTTTCAGGATGTTTTTTCTTAACTTATCTTGGTTTCTTTGGAGCTTCAGTAGAATCATTTTAATCATTCAGACATACCTTGAGCTCATTATCAACCTCAAAAGTTTCTTCTTGATTTGTAGTAACCTCTTTGTTATTTAAAGTTTGGCTATAGTCATATATTCTTTCCTGCATCTGAAACTTCTCATCAATCCTTACATTAGCACTTTCAATTATCATCCTCAATCTTAGATTGAAACATTTATAAGCTTTACTCTTATTGAAATAACCAAGGAAGATTATTTCATCACTTCTAGCATCAAAATTTCCTATCTCACCATCCCTTTTGATATAGCATTTACTACCAAATATTTTGAAATATTTCATAGTAGGAGCATAATTAAACAATATTTCATAAGGAGTGTTATTAGTACATTCTCTGATATGAATTATGTTCAAAGTGTAAATTGTAGTACCAACAAATTCTCTCCAATGAACATGCGACACATTTCCTTCAAGCAACATAGTTTTGAAAACATCTAATATAGTTCTATTTCTTCACTCTGCAATCCCATTCTGTTATGGTGTCCTGGGAGCTGATGTTTGTCTGTATATTCCATGCTCTTCATAGTATGTATTGAACATGAAGTAAACTGTCCACCTCTATCTGACCTTAAACATTTTATCTTCAAAACCTATTCATTCTAAACTTTTGATTTGAAAATCTTAAATTTATCAAAAGCCTCATATTTCTCTCTAAGAAATGCAACCCACATCATCCTAGAAAGTTCATCAACAAAAATTATGAATTACCTTTCACCATAGTAAGAACTTGTTCTTCTAGGACCACTTAGATCTGTATGCACTAGATCCAACTTTCCTTTTGTTGAGTAAGATTTTCTTTGAAAATTGCTTCTAGTCTATTTCCCCATCACACATTCTCTACACATAGTGTTAGAAGGTTTGACAATTTTTAGTAGATCTCTAACAACATTTTTCATACTTGATTTCACAATGTTATCAAAACTTATATCACATAATATTCTATGCCACAACCAACTATCATCAACCTTCACAACAAAACAATAAATGTCTACAGTATTAAGCTCAAACACATTACCTCTTGACTTAGTATCTGATGCAATCAAACATCTTGTTTGAATTTTGATAGAAAATTTCCTACCATTGAACTTCAAATGATAACCCTTGTCTACAAGCTATCCAACAGTCAACAAGTTATGCTTAGGCTCACCAACAAGAAATACATCATCAGTATTAGTTTTACCATCAACAGAAGTCAATCCCACTCCAATGATAAACTTAGGAGTATTGTCACCAAATATGACTACACCACCATCATATTTAGTTAGCTGAAAAAACTTATTTCTATCACCAGTCATATGATGTGAACAATCACTATTTATGATCCATTCAGATTTCTTTTCAACATGTGAAACTAGGACTTTCTCTTCATGAATAGGTTCATCATCTTTAATAGAAATAAATCCAATTTCATCATAATCCACAACATAATCATCAAACACACCTTCACTATCATAGTAATATTCCTTATCCTTGGAGTAATTAGGTTTATGAAATTTAGATTTATGTTTAGGAACCCTTGTAGGACATCTAGATGCAAAATGACCTATCTTATTGCATGAAAAAAAATTTAGAGGTAACTTTCCTTCAAACTTACCCTTACCTCTATTTTCTCTTCTTGCGATCATGGCCACAATTTTATCTAACTTCCTCTCTTCTTCCTGTATCTTTTCCCAATCATCAACATATTCACCAAGCTCTTTATACAAGTCACTTCTTCTAGTGCTCGCAAGACCTGATAAAGTCTTTTTGTTATTATGCACGGTCACCTTGAATGTTGATTCAACATTAGGTAGTGAATCTCCTAGCTCTGCATCCTCAAAGGTAGTTAACTTCACAATAAACATCTCTCTGATGAAGTTCTCCGTCAAAGGTATGATCTCTTCTATCGCTTACACTTTAGCTTTGTAAACATGTGTCAAAGATCTAAGAATCTTTGCGATCACTTCTTCTTGACTGTAGGTGCCTCTAGAGTTTCTAATACCTATAAAAACCTCAGTAACCCTTTGTACATATGTTTTAAAATTCTCATCATCTCTCATTTTTAGGATTTCCATCTTTGTCTTCTAGTTTTGTAATTTGTCTACTTAGTAAAATTATCTCCATATAGTGCCTCTAATCTTGACCAAATTTTATGTGCAGAATCCAAATCTTTAACCTCTGTGGATTCACCTTCAGAGAATGCACTAATCAGTGCTTCTCTTGTAACCATGTTACAAGAAAACAACTTATTTTCATCATCAATAGCTTTATCTAATTCATCTTTAGACTTTACCGACTCATCTTTCTTTATAATCATCTAGTAGTCAATTCCCAAACACAACAGATGAGTTCTCATCTTGTTCTTCCAACTATCAATTTTTCAGGATCAAACTTTAGATTGTCCTTCATATAGAACACCATCTTCAAGATCATCTCAAGTTGTTAAGCTTTCTCTCAAAGGACCAGAAGCTCTGATACCAATTTTTAGCAATAATAGACCACCAATATAACTAAGCGGGGGGGAATTAGTTGTATGCCATAAATTTTTTTCTTTATAAACAAAATGATAAATGCAATATTGAAAATAATAAGAACAACACCATAACACAACCAATTATTGTCGAGGAAACTATATTAAGGGAAAAAACTCAGTGGGAATTAACACCCACAAATAATATACTAAAAGTATAGTATTCCTGTTAGGAGATTTAGCCTTGTTAGGATCTGATTATTACATTTAGTACATGGTACCTATTAAAGGACAGACCCTGTTAGGAGTCAAGAGAACAACAATCTCATTGCCTAAAGAAGGTTAAATCCATCTTTGGGACTCACTGTCCAAGATTACATATATACAAAGATATAATATCCAGTGAACTAACCGATAGCAACTAGCTTTTCTTAAACAATTCCAATGAAGTTCATCAATAACTATCTCTTCTCTACATTCAACAGACTTCTCAAATACAAGCTCACAGCTTCCACATTTCACTGTCCACACCCATTATCAAGAAAACAACTCTCCTTTATACAAGTTTATAGTAAGAAATTAGGTCGGGCAATTAAAACTTCCCTAATACACAAATAATTACATAAACCCTTGCTAAGATACACATGGTACCTTGAAAAAGTAAACATCAATTACAAATCATCAAATATAATCCAAAATCTGCAATTCACACTCACCATCCATAATACATGCTACATCTCTAAAGTTGGCTCCAAATAGGTCTTCTCCAGAACACACACCACAAATGACGTCACCAAGAGTCTTGCGACCCAAGAATCATAACAAAAATTCCTCAACATGTCTCTTGAAATTCCCCAAGCTTGCATCCATGCTATCCACAAAAATCAGAGACTAACATTGCCATAATTCACTGTCACTATTCTTCAAACGGTCTCCACCAAAACTGCTATAACTCAAACAAAAAAAAACATAAACTCAAGCGACATTAGATATAAGATCCCAGCTTGTCCCTTAATAGATATTTGTTAATAGATATTTGTGCTCGCATCCTCTGGGAGTCTGTATGTGACTGCCAGTCTTGCATGTGCTTGAGACAACTAGTCTGACTGAGACTTCAACTGAACATGTGTTGACATCAATGACAAAACATGAATGTCAAAAACTCCAAGAGAAGCCAATTCCAACAAAACCATGGTATTGTTAGGGTCCATTGTTGGGTCGGGAAAACTAGTGTCAATATTAGGATCCATATCCTTCCTCTTCTTGGAATATGTTTTGGGTGGCATGAAATGTATGCTCTAAGATCAATGAGGAGGGAATACAAGATGAGACTAAGGCAAGGATTCCTAAAGATGGTGTGCAAATGCTCCTAAATGTTTTAAGGATGATAAAGATGCAAGACTTAGGATTGATGTGAAAATGAGTCTAAGATACTTAAGGATGATGGTGGTGATGCAAATTGATGAGGATGTCCTAGGGACCTAAAGGATGACTTGGCGTCGAAAGAGATGTGAGTTTCTTTACCTAATGTAAGTTCAAAAAGATGTGACTAGTTAACCTAAGACAGACTGATGGTCTTTTGGAGGATGAGAGTTTTGTCAGTGTAAACCAATCTTTGGATCAAGTTGATTAGGTTACAAGTACAAAATAATCTACCCTAGACAATGCTTAGTAAAAGGGTGAGGCTATAAAGATGGCTTTGGTTTAAGATGTAGGTTCTAAGCAACTCAAAAGGATGTAACACCAAAGTAGAGATGTTTAATTTTTTGGATTTTTGACTTGGTTCTTGGAAGAAGTTTAATTGATTGGATAGTGTTACCTAAAGGGATGACTTGGAAAACTAAGGATGACCCTAAAATGCAATGATGGGAATGCAATATTGTGATGGAGAAGAGGGCTACAATTGTTTTATGGCTTCCCAACTAGTCATACCTCTCAAAGTTGAAAAAGGTGTGGTTCAAGTGATATTTTTTCATGAAACATGAGAGCTTTTTTTTGAAGAGGATTTTTTCATATTTCTCATGCTCTTGGATTTTTTATCAGATCAATTTCACAATTTGTTGGTTCTTGTTAGCATCTTGATCAACTATTTTCTTCTCTTTGTATACTCAGGGTCTTTGGAATTTCACTTTCTTATGTTTCCCTGAGGTAGATATGCGTTCAAGTTTAGTTCTCAAAACCACAGGTGGGGATGACCACAAATTTGGTGATAATAAAAAGGTTTTGGATTTATCAAGCTAGGCAATGACTATGCTAAGTTTACCTTGGTTTGATTTCAGACAAATTTTTAGACTTCTATGGGAAACTTGAGTAATAAATCCTGCAAGGGACAAAGAAAGATATCGAGAACAACACAGTTTTGGACTTCTTCTTTTTTGATCTCTTTGGCAAAAGAATGATTGTAAAAATTTCAATTTTGTATGTTCAAGTCATCAAAACCTTTTCCCACACTTGGTATTCCTTCAGCTCTCACAACAATTTCACCCCCTAGAGGGCACCCATATTTTTGCCCTTGTGAGAACTATGCACAATACAGTCAAAGGAAAATATGAAATAAGATCTCCAATGCTATATTATCATCTTTAAAATTCTCAAGGGGATAGATATGGTGAGTGTATTCTTAAGGAGAGATTCTCTCCCCTCCTTATAAAAATATTATGGAAATTTCAGAGGCAAATTAGGTAGGTTACTACTCTAAGGTGTGTCTAGTAAGTGCATCTGTTTAAATATATCTTTTGAATCATACAAGGCCTCGTGGTAGCATAAACACTATTCAAATCCTATATTAAGATCCTATAGATCCTAGAGGATACCGGGCACAAGATATCTTATCCCTTCAAGACTTTAGTCTCAAAAGGTATTGTTAAGCCTTGCATCCTCGTCCCTACATTTTGTGAGCAAAATGTTGGGTCCCCCTTTGTTGTTTCTTTTGGCTCTTGCCTTGTCTTTTTGTCTTTGTTTCTTTGTTTTCTTTCTCTGGGTTTTATGTCCCACAGTGTTGGTTTTGCTTTTTTTTTTGTCCCTTGTGTCTCTAGGACCCGGTCCTAGAGTTGGTCATTCCTTGTCCAGGAGTCAGATCTTAGACACTGGAATTCTCTACCATGATGTCTTCTTTTTGTAAGAAGGTATGGTCGTGTAGAATCCCCGGGCCCAGAGTCCCAAGGTCTGCCTATTCCAAAGTTTGCAGAAGGAAAGGTAACTTTCTTTTCACCTAGGGTATAAATAGGAATCACCTTTCATTTTCACAGTTACCGCGATTAAAAACACTTAAGTGATTACAGAGTGATTCCGTAGCGATTTGAGCGAGAATTAAGTGTGAGTTATTCTGGGTTGTTCTGAGAAATTACAAGTTATTTTTGGTGTTGGTTGGTGATCATTTGGAGGTGGAAGCTATTGCAGAGCATCTAGGGTGCCTTTCCTTAATTGCCTTTCTTCAGATTTTAGGTTGCTGTCTATGTTTCTTTCCTTCATTTTCCTGCTTTTGTTGTGTTTTGTTTGCATTTTCTGTCTTGTTTGTTCGTGTTGTTTCTACATTTTGGTCGTCTGGTTTGCCGCCTGTTGGTGGGTCGACTCTGCTAGAGGGTTGTCTGCCCTCTATGCGGTGTAAAGTATTGTGTATGATGTACACTTTCTATGCTATTTTGTATAGGGTTGTCATTTTGTGTTGTCATTCTGCTATAAATTCAGTGTATTTAATGTATATCCTTTCATTTTCCATGTATATATCCTTTGGCCCCGCTATACTTAGGTGTATATTATATGTATATCTATCCAGTCTTGCGTCAAGCTTGTTGTGCTTCATCTCTGTTTCATCCAAGTTTGTGAGCTCATTCTGGGCAGAATACCACCTAGTTGAAACTCAGCTCTCGGCTGGTTTCAACCAGGTGGTTTTCTCTCTCCTCCGTAAACCAGCCCTTATGTTTCATTTATGTCCCACATATGCATTTAAGGTTGTCCAAGTGGCCTCCACTTTTTGCATGTTCAGACAGTTGGCACCATCATCGCCATAACTCCCCATTTATTGCATAGCCACGTGACGTCCATGTGGGCCTAACAGCTCACTTTTCACTCACATCTTCCAACGGTTAGTTTTTCGGACCCCAGGTCTTTTGTCTTCACTAGCCCACATCTTACTTCCATTAAGTATGCTGGAACCCCCGAGCCCGGATAGGGGTTAATTTTCTAAGTTTGCATTATATATATATATACTTCTCAGGATTTTTGAACCTAAACTAACTTTTTAGGAAAAGGACGTGCCTCGGTGGTAAGATCTCTGGATCCTGGAATATTATTTATCTACAAATTCTAACAGTCACCTTGCCTTGCAGGTTTTTAGAAAAATGTACCTTCATAATGTCTGAGGCTTCCGCATCTTCACACCTGGGAGTCTGGAACATCCCTCCAAAATTGAGAGGGCCTTAGAAAAATTGCCTCTCAGCATGAAGTACTTGAAGGAAAATACCGTTATGGGATCAAAGATTGAGTCCCAAGTTAAGTTAATTATTGACACCAGTGTTAGAATGTGGGCTGAGATGCAGGCCCTGGTCAAGATAATGTTCATTCAGTGACAGTCCGGGGATCCGCAGGCAATCAGCGTCGGGGATTATGAGATTCTGAAGGCCGCATGTTTCCCATGCTCGGTGCAGGCCCTGAAGCTCATTCTCACACTTGCGGCACATTACAACTCTTCTGTCTGGGCCATCATGCTCACAGCCTCGGTCCCGACCGGATATCCCACCCCCATGGTGTCTCTTGAAGCCGCTATTTTTTGGGTAGGTTAGGGGATTTCTCAGTTTGATAACCTAGCTATCGTTACTAGATCTGATGCCTTAGAGAAATTTTAGTAGCTGGAGGTCATAGCCCGGAAATACATGAACAACCATTGGCTCAAGACTCCAAAGAGGGACCCCAAGAAAATGAAATTAGAGATCCCCCAGTCTGAGTTTAAAGAAAGTATCCATATGGGGATGATAGCACTATGCCAGATCTTCGGGCAACCCCATGCCCGAGAGTTCTCACGGTGGATGTACTACTTTTTTCTTGGCATCACCACCAGTGAGGAATACTTTGGTCGGGCTGCCATTATCTCTAACCATGTAGATTCTCAGTTCCTTTAGGTGGCCTAGAAGCGCAAATTCTATATGACCTCTTATGTTCTCTGGGCCTTAGTGCAACAATGACCCATCACCAAGAGCTACTCACATCAGGTGTACTTGGGATCGGCCCAGGTCAGAAGGTTCCCTAGGATTATTTCCCAAAAATTAATTGAGAGGCTAGTTTCCCTAGTTTCTACCAGGTGAACGATGCCTTCATCTCCTACAACCTGCTCATGCCTACCCGGGATGCAGGGTACCACCTCTCCAAGGAGGCAATGGATCTGGTCAAAAGTTATGGCCATTACTACATCCAATTCGAGAAACATACTTACATAAGGATAACTGGCTTCATCAGGAAGCCTTACTTGTTGCCCAAACATTGTGGGAACAAGATAATTCTCTTAGAATATTGCAGACAACTGTTGGAGTTGCACACCTTATACGCTTTAAAAAAGGTGATTAATGTTCCATTCCCAATCACTTGTGGGAATTACTCATGTATTCTGGCCATAGACAAGGAGGCAGACAACAAACTCAAGAGCTTGAACTTGACAGAATTTTATCTAGCACGGAAGAACTTTGACCCACCTGGCAAAATTGCATTAGCACTTCCCCATGCATCAAAGCCCCACCAATTTCACATGGAGGACTTCTGGGAAGATTGCAAGGATGATGTTGAAGTCTGGAGCCAGCATTACGTCCGGATGACCATCAGAATGATGGAAAGATTGAAGCTCCAAAAGCTCCCAGATAACTTCTCAGACGCCGAACCCACAATAGATCCCCAGTACAAGGCAAGGGGAATTGATAAGCTGGCACTCCCACCAGTAGACTGGAATGCCCAAGAGGGGCCTACCATTAAGGAAATCACTCACAACATGGTTGAGCACAGCCATGAATACTTTAAGAGGGTATGCCCTGGGAGCACCTACAGAGTTGGCCCGACGGTACAGAAGCTGACCTCTGGGCCTAGAACCTCTTCACAGGGAGAGGATAGAGGAAAGAGAATAATGGAAACTCCAACCCTATAGGAGACCCCCATAAATTAACAATTGAAACAATCAATAGCGGCCTCCCAACAGATGAGGGAGGAATTAATCACATGGTTGATCACTCCAGTGCTCATGACCGGACCTGCCCGTCCTCCCTCTTCCCCTTCACTAGCAGCATTAATGGTCAAGGCGACTAGAATAGATCCAGAAGAGGAGTGGGAAGTCCTAAGGGATGAGGGGCCTCCTTTGGTTACCAAGTGGAAGAAAAGGCTCAACCCAAAGCCAAAGATAGAACCAGAGCTTGGGATGCCGCACACCCCAGAAATACAAATTATTTCTTCTGACTCCCTGGAGTCAGAGAAAGAACCAGAGCACGCTCACATCTTGGAAAATCCTCCCCCTCAAGTAGAATTTGACGATGTATTTAGGACTGACAAATTTGGTAATTTGCAGGGAGACATTGTACAATTGGAGGTGGAAATCCCAAAGTAGGAGGAAGCTCCAGAATAGGAACCTGCGCAGGAGTAGGAGGTACAAATAGAAGAGGAAATGGGAGCAGAACAAGAGATTGCCTCTGAAGTCCTGGAAGCCCGGGATGTGGGAGTTTCAAACCAACAAAAGCAAAGTGAACAAACAACATCGGTTGGGGAAATCAGACCTATGGGAACAACCGTGACCCCAACCGTCGTGTTCCAAATCCCACTTCCGAAGGTAACATTTGGAGAGGTAATCATTGCGGCCCAAATGTTGAATCTTGGCCCATTGCCTCCCCCACTACCAAAAGATGTACCGGCAGAAGAAGACACCAAAGAAATAGAGGCTGAGGAAGAACAGCAACAAGACGAAGAAGAAAATCCTAGGGCAAATAATGAGGACCCAAATATTGCTAAGGATATAGAAAGCGGGGTAAAGGACACAGATATCACCAGGGCAAACATCGTCGGTGAGTTGAAAGATACAGAGGAGTCAGAGGAGACTCATACTATTGAAAGGGCACAACAAGATCCTGGGGAGAAGTCATAGGAGTATATTTTGGCTGCAAATCCACCCCTACCGCTACAGTGGTTGGTGGAATCTCGAAAGAGAAAGGCCCCATCAACACCCAAAGCCCATCTTTCTTTGGTAGAGATGATGGCTCAGGCGCAGAACCCACCTAAGGTTAAGAAACCCCAGACGGTTCACACTCTTTGAACTGAGCTACGCAGATAAACAGTCACAGTAATCGTGACACCTTCCCCAGATGCAGACAAGGCAATGACTGAGGCTAGAGATTATAATGTCAAAGAGGTGTCACTGAGGAAGAGAGGAAAACAGGGTGAATTGAACCTGTTGAAAGAAGTAGCCAAGGTAGTGGAGGCTCACTACAAATAAGAAGCTCAAAATTTCAAGGCAAAAAAGGAGAAAAATGCAAACCTCATGGGGTTGTTGACTGAGTTGGCCCAGCCTATTAGCATTATTCCTATGGGGGCCTCTACATCAAATGCACTACTTCTATAGAGTCATATAGACTCATTATGGGTGATGAAGAAGAAGGCCCAAGCAGTTGATGAATGGGTTGCCTTGCAGTTGGGAAACGTCTGGCGTTTCCTGTGTCCACAATCCTAGATTTATATGTGGCCTGCCATGTCTTACACCAGGCTGAAACTATCATCAATGTGTGGGAGGGGGACATCAAGAATTATGAGGCATGGAAGGTTGAATTAGAGGAGCTCATCGGCCTTGGAGAGGAGATTGTTTCCGTGTCTGGAATTTCAGGAAAAGAGTCATTTGATTTTGTGAGGACCCAGCACTCCAAACTTGACCTCACATTGGGGGTAATCAAGAAAATGGTGGGGACTCTACATGATAAGGTCAATGCAGTCCAATATTCTTTCAATTTATACAAGTCTTTTATTTTGAAGGTCTCTAGAACTGATCCATTTAGCACCGACACGTGCACGTAGGAAGAATATGTTTTGGGGAAGTTTGATGAATTAATGGAAACAAGATATCAATCCCCGAAGGGGATAGATGGAGAAAAAATGACATGAATAAATTGCATGATAATCAATGGTCATGATGCGGCAAAGATGGCTGAAGAATTTAAGAACAATATTCTAGACTTGGGAGAACAGATTTAGGAGGCCAAGTACTGGCGGGCTAGCCTTAAAGACATCGATGAAGATGGAATTTCCCGTCTCCTCCAGACCTTCAATGAAAATAAAAAACAATAGAAATTCTCCAAGAGCTGGAGAAAACTCAGGGAAGATGTTTTTTATTCTTTATTCCTTCGGAATGCAAGTTCCTGAATCCCAGAATTCTAGATCCCGCATTTTTGTATTCTTTAAAGTGACCCGTGTCCTGGTCCCCAAGTCTGACCAGTCACTTTCAAAGTAGTTAATAAAGGTTGTCAGAAGGTGGATAGCTACATCAAGGCACGTCATATTGGCAAGAGGTTTTCTAATAGATGGTCTTCCCAAGGTGCCGCTTCAATGTTACACCGGGTGCATCGAAGACAGGGTGCCGCTCTCCCATTTATGAGGCATGTAGCCTCGATCCTCAGGGGATCAGATTTCTTCCTTCTCCTTTCCAGCGCTCTTCTCGAGGCTGATTCTTCAACTCCATCCTTCTTGTCTTATTCTTCTGACATGTCAAACCTTCTCCATCTCGAGGTCCTTTGTAACGTGGTGCAGGTAGTACCGGCCACCGGATAATGTATTTTATTGTAAAGTGTAAAATAAGTAAAATAAGTTAGGGTTAGGGTTAGATAGAAAGATGTATATAAATAGTAAGTCCGGCCTCATTTCAAGGGTCAGAAAATTTGATGATTTTGCATTCCATAGTAATAACAAAGCAATTTTTCTCATTTCTTAGTTGCATAGCTCAATGCTCCATAGTTTCCAAGCTTTAAGAAGCTAGATGCTCCCTTGGAGCCACCATTGTATCATGCACCAGTGCTTGCTGGAAGAGACATTAATGAAGAAGGAAGAATTCTCTCAATGATGTTGTTGGCATTCTGTCTTCTGGGTTAACGGTATTTTATGCTTTGTGTTCTTTATGTCCTTTGCTCTGATACTTAAAGTAGATTAACGACCTCCTTTCCTTTGCTACTGATGAAATATGAACTGATGGTTGTATGTTTCTTCGGTATTTAGTGTAGTGTGTTAGAGAATTGTTGATGTTTTGAATGTTTAGCATAACTATAGGTAGATGAAGTATTTCTAACTCTGCAGTATCTTTTTCAGTTTATTTGTTAAGTGTAAGGATGCTTGGAGAAACCCCACTTACTTGAATCCCTAGAGTTGACGAGTTGAAGATAACCAGCTATCCCCCTCAAAAAATAGTCACATCTCCCAACCGAGCCCTGCACTATCAAGACCTGACTCTCACGTGCTTGGAGGCCCAAGGAATCTCATTTCCCTAGATGACCTTTACAGGAAAAGTTGGTTGGTACCCCGGTACCTGGTGATAACTTACCTCTGTTGGCGGACCCGGTCACAAGAGTCCTGTCAATAGAAACTGACGCTAGAAGGAGGGCATCAAATCATCCCCTATCAGGATTCTAATTTTACACCTCCCGAGGGTTCCCCAAGCCATATTTTTAGGAGTCAAGCCTTCAGTGGGATTGGATCTTTCTCCCCAGCGAGATCTGAAAGAATCCTTAGATCAGCCCCTGATCTCGAAAGGTTTGTCAAACTTGAGCCTCCTTCTCAAAAGAAGCGGGCCCAAAAAAGTACACCATCCACTATTGTTTGGGGGTCTAGTGTACCACAGAATATCGAAAATTCCTAGACAATCCTAGGGATCAAAGTTCAACCTACTCAAAATTTAGCTCCCCAAACGGCTGCATATTTTGGTAATACTAGGTCCCTTATGGAAACTTTTCTGGGTGCAACTAACAATTTACCCTCGCACCCGGAAAAGATTTGACCATGATATGAGCACCTAGGCTCACGAACCACAGAGGAACACTTGCAGGCATACAAAGATGCCATGAACCGACACCGGATCCAACATAAGGATGTTTTCACCCAAATGTTTCCCTTATCCCTGGGATAGGGTGAACTGAACTGGTACCTTAACCTTCCCGCCAACTCCATCAACAGTTGGCAGGACATGGAGAACGCCTTCTTGGCTGCCTTCCGCGTACACGTGGACCCAGCTTGGTCCCACAACTAGTTCATTTCCATTAGAAAGGAACCAAATGAACCCCTTGTAGCATTTAATCACCAGTTCCAACGCACCTTGAAGCGGTGCACGGGCCCTTTCATCCCATCCGTGGAAGTAACCATATAGACATATCTCAATGCGATGGAACCCTTTGTTGCCACTCTCCTCTAGAGAACAATAGCCTCGGGTGACCAGGATACTTTGGAAAAAGTTTACAACCTAGCCTTAGAACTGTCCCGTGGCCTCAATAAATCTCTGGGTGGGATGGGGCAGAGCACGCCCTTCAACATGATCCCCAGTAGAACTATGTACACTGGGGGATATAACCCTAATTTGGCAATGGGTGCCCCCATGATGGTGATAAATCCCCTGCCCCCGCCGATAGACCAGCAAGCCTGGTATGTTTATCCATCACAAACTTAGGCAATATCGGGTTTCGAATCTTTCCCTTGGAACCAACCGCAGCCGAACCAACAACAATAGACACAACCATCTAGAGTACCTTTCTTCTAGTCGTCCATAGCTAGAGGATTGCCACCCTCAACTTTGGCAAATACTGCTGCCTTCCTAGGGAACCAACAACAACAACCGTCACATTGTGACACAAACACTCAGCTGATCACTGAGGTTGAATCCCTCCAGCAAATGTTGTCCACCCTGACTATGGACATGGGTCAACTGAAAGCCGTCAAATTAGATTTGAATAATTGAATAAGGGAATTCTTGCTAGAAATTGTTATCTGTGTGCAAAAATCAAATTGAATTATCAACGTCTTATGCACCCCACAATTCCAATTCCCAAAGGGGGAATATTTTCTCCGATCAACGAAACAACAATGTCGGAGGAAGAAACTTCAACAATGGGCATCAACCCAACAAACAGCAATGGAACAATAACACAAATATCATAGGTCTACCTTTGAACCAAAATGCCAATCAAGGAGCTGTTGGACCATCCCTTTTCACACTAGTTGCGAACTTCCAACCCATGACCAATTGGTGTAGATTGCATGACATAGGCTCCCACAACGAGGTAAACTGTACCACGCTGGAGAAGGTCATCATGATCTCCCAACTGGACAGACAACAAGCATCTGAACATACTCCTCCAGAGCCTCCTGTGCAAGAACCAACTCAAGATGCATTCACCTGTGAGACCATCTTCTTCAGATCCACCGGAGAAGACGAAGAAGAATCCAAATTGCAGGGATTCTTTGATGAATCGATTCCGGCCTTTGAGGCTAATGCCTTCACCAACCCCTGGGCCCCTTATAACATGTGGAGCCAGGCTGGTAAAGGATCAGTTTACATGCCAAGACCCCCTAAGGGTACTCCTCTGTGGGATAATACATGTGACCGGCCTATCCCTCCAAAAGGTTCTAGCTCTAACCAAGCAAAAGACCCAACCGAGGGAAGCCACCAATTCCCAGGAGGAAGATTTGACATCACAAGGGTGTTAGAACAAACCACCACCTCCATTACCTTGATGGAGGTTTTGCTAAACTATCCCGAGCAGAAGAAGTCTCTTCTGAAACTCTTAGGAAACCCGAAAGTTGTTAGTCACCCACCCAAGACTCTCTCTTTTGAGGATGCCAACAGGGCTATCTTCTAGGGAAATAATGAAGATCCTCCATTCCTACTAGGCCTGAACATACAAGGAAAAAACATACACAACTGCCTAGTAGTTTCTGGGGCTTCGGGAAACATCGTGCCCCTATCCATATGCCAGAAGCTCAGATTCTAACCCACCCCATCTAATGGTGCAGTAATCCAGTTGGATAAAATTGCTGTGAAAATGGTGGGATAATTGAAGAACATCTAGATATAGCTCATCCAAGACCCTAGAATAGCCAGCATATTCGATATCCAAGTGGTGGACATCCTAGAGACTTATGGGATGTTATTAAGTCAGAATTGGTCTAAGTCCTTGAACGGATACTTTTCAACCAACTTTTCCCACTTATGGATCCCCTAGGAAGGAGAATCAAACAAGATCCAGGTTGAAAGTGAACCCAGGATGAAGCAGGCCCTTACCAAAGTTGGAAAGGTCAATGAGGTCTTATTCTTTGAGACTTCCCTAGGGGTGTACCAACCCCTTGAAATCTTGACATTCGATTTCACCACCGGGGAGGATCCCATACTCCTGCAGAGAATCCAAGACCTAGAAGAAAAACTGAGGGTTAAAGTCAATTCTCAATGCTCCATAGCGACCCCCGCTACACTCTTTTCTGGCACTTGGTGTCGGGTACACTATCAGAAACATTCAGAGCTAGAGTGTGAGCCTTGCTTTTTCATCTCTACCCGACACATTGACGCCTTCCGAAACAAAGAACATACAACTAATTCCCCGAAATGTAGTATTTCTACTGGAAGCACTCCTTCAGTGTCATTTCTCTGGGGATCCCAATTCCAAACCCCTCTAGAGGAAAACCTCACCCATGTACCATCAGTGCAGGAGGAAGCTCCTCCCAAGTCTCCCAATGATAATCCAAAAACTGCTCTTTCTCCCCAACTCCTGATGACAAACGATGACCTATGGACCCTTAAGTTCGATGGGTCCCGATCCAAACAAGGTTATGGGGCTGGAGTAGAATTAATCAACCCATGAGGGAAATCCTTCCTCACGTCCTGCAGGCCATAGTTCAAATGCACAAACAATGTTACGAAGTATGAGGCTTTGGCCCTTGGACTCCTATTTGCCTTAAGAAAAGGAATCACCCGCCTCCGGGCTCTAGGTGATTCAGAGTTGATTGTCAAATAGGACCGGAGTCAGTACACCTATCATGATAAAAGGTTGGCTGCATACCGCAATTGGGAATGGAGCCTTATCAAATATTTTGATGCCTTCGGCATTAATCTCATTCCCCAGTGACAGAATTATGTCCTAGATGCCCTCGTTATTTCTGCCAGCACACTTGAGCCTATGGCCGGCTCACGACTTTGAATATTTTTAGTTGAAATGATCCCCACCCCGTCCATTATAGATAATTTCACCCACTTTTAGGTTTTCAAGGATGATCAGCATATCTTGGCCTTCATGGCCAATGTTGGTGTCTTTGAGGACTAGATAGTGGAGGAAAGAGACCATGAGGATACTGGGCAGGGTGATGAAGATGATGGGATCATGGACCTACCTACCAACACCATCCTGAAGGGGATGGTAGCACTTGAATAAATCTTTGACTTGAACCCTTAGGACTAGGAAAAGGTATCATCCTCCTCTGAGGGAGGAAAATTTGAAAAGGTAAACATTAGCCAGCTCGGTGAAGAAAAGATGATACACATTGGTACTTCCTACTCCCCTGAAGAGAAGGAAAAGATTCTCATGATTCTCTGAGAATACATAGATGTGATCGCATGGGGGTATGAGGATTTGAAAACATATGACACATCCATCATGACTCATACCATCCCCCTAAAACCTTATGCTAAACCTTTTTGGCAAAAGCAACGGCTGATCAACCCGCTGATCGAACATCTGATTCGTCAAGAGGTGGAGAAACTGCTATCGGCCCAGATAATCTTTTCAATCTGACATACTACGTGGGTTGCCAATTTGGTCCATGTTAGAAAGAAGAGCGGTGAAATTTGCCTCTGCGTGGATTTCCAAAGTTTGAATAGAGCCTCCAAGAAGGATACTCACCCTCTCCCCTCGTTGGATGAGGTGTTGCAGATAGTAAATGGGTCACAGATGATGTTTTTCTTGGACGGATACTCCGGATACAACCAAGTCATGGTTAAATATGAAGATAGAGACAAAATGATGTTTACCACCAAGTGGGGAACATTTGCATATCGGAGGATGCCCTTTGGCTTGATTAACGTAGGGGCCACATTCCAAAAGGCTATGGACATTACGTTCGAAGGCCTTGTAAATCGGTGCATAATCATCTACATGGATGATTTGACCATCTTTTTCCAGGATAGGCGTGACCATTCTGCCCACCTTGCTCAGATCTGTAAGAGATGTCACTGGTATAGAATATCCCTCAACCCCAAGAAGTGCATATTCGGGGTCACCGAAGGGAAGTTGCTTAGGCACATTATCTCCGAGAAGGGTTTATCTATCAACCCTGAGAGAGTCAAAGTGCTGCTAAATTTACAAATGCCCGACAGCAAGAAAGAGATGCGATCTTTCTTCAGAAAGATCAACTTTGTTTGGCGGTTCATCACTGGATTCATCGAGATAGTCAAGCCACTCAATGAAATGATGAAAAAGGATACTAAAACTAAGGGGAGTCCTAAAGCGAAGCGGGCATTCACCCAAATTAAACAAACGATAACGGAGGCACCCGTTCTGGCTAGCCCAGACTACTCCCTCCCATTTTATATTTACTCCTTTGCTTTGCCGCATTCTGCCGTGGGAGTATTGACCTAAAAGGTCGAGGGGGAAGAACAACCAATAGCTTTCATGAGCTCCCCCTTTAAGAATGCTGAAGTCTGATATTTATCATTGGAAAAGCAGGCCTTTTCTATTGTTCATGCCGTGAAGAAATTATGGCATTATATTCTCTAGAGCAAGGTGCATGATATCATCCCAGACCAGGCTGTGAAATCTCTGCTGATGCAGAGTGAACTGGGTGAAAGACAGGGAAAATGGATGCCAATCCTCCAAGAATACAATTTAGAAATGCAACCCATGAAGATAGTCCGAGGCCAGGGACTAAGTCGAGCAATGGCTTAAGAGAGTCTTCACATAGAATGTCAAACATACACAGTGGAGTCTATCACTTGAGACCCATGGTACATCAACCTGGTGTACTTATTATTAAACAAAAGATGCCTAGAGGGGTTACCTCCCAACAAATTCCGCGCCCTGCAGATGAAAAGTGTCATCTTCATGATCAAAAACTCTGCGCTTTACTATAGGAATTATGAAGGAGTGTACCTTCGATGAATTGATAGGGACCAAGATGAAAAAATGATTGAATAATTCCATGGTCAATTTGGGACCGGGCATGGATCAGCCAATGCTACCACCCATTAGATCCTTCAGGTTGGATATTATTGGCCCTGCATATTTAAAGATGTCTACACTCATGTTTGAAGATGCCATACTTGCCAAACCGTGACACATCATGAGCATAACCAGGCTATGCAATTACAACCAGTCTTCGAGGCTAGGCCCTTTGCCAAATGGGCATTTGAATTTATTAGGAAAATCAACCCCAACTCATCTACCAACCACTGATACATCCTACCCGCAACCGATTACTACACCTGGTGGTCTGAAGCCATACCTTGCAAAAACAACATCGCAGACGTAGTTATCAAATTCCTAGAAGAAAACATCATCACAAGATTCGGAATTCCCTTCACTATAGTGTGTGATAATGGTCTAGTGTTTTCTTTGATGCAACTCCTTGAATGCACCTATGACCGAAAAATCACTTTGAAGTTCTCCAGCAACTATTACCCCCAGGGGAATGGTGTTGCTGAATCAATGAACAAAAATTTACTTGAAGTGATCAAACACTTGCTAGAATAAAATCCTCAGGATTGGCACCAAAAGCTGAGGTTTTCCCTCTAGGTGAATCACATTCAAATTAAGGCCACCCTGGGAATGTCCCCATTCCATCTAGTTTATGGCCAGAATCCAGTAATCCCAATCAACATACAGATCCTAGTTTTGCAGTTTATGCAGGAATTCGGCAACTAGGATAACATTGTGGAGGTTTGGCTCCTGAATATGGTGCAGATGGAAGAACAATGTGATTGATCCCTTGAACATTTCATGTGTCACCAAGAAGTGGTAAAAAGATGGTTTGACTGTAGAGCCCAATACAAGGCCTTTCAAATTTTGGACTTTGTCCTGTTGTGAGACAAGGCCCGGGAAAAGAAAGGAAAGCACACCAAGTTTCAATGGCTCTGGCTCAGACCATACCTAATCTCAGAAGTCTATAGGGAAAATACCTATCACCTTAACACCATGACTAGAGAACCTGTCCCATTTCCCGTCAATGGACAGTTTCTCAAACATTACTTTGAATGAGGTCAGTTTGCCCAAAGTTGTATTTTATGTAAGTCCCTTGCTTGTAAATATATATTTCCTGGTGCCTCATTTGGAGGTACCTTGCTTTGTAAATAGTGTTGCTGGCCATCCTCCAGGACCGCCCCTTTTCTTTTGTTGTCTTTTTTTTTTCTTGTCTTCCTTTTCGGGTTCCAGCATTTTTCTCTCCCTCTTGCGAGGATTGGTATGCTTCGCATAACATCTGGTCTCCGGGATGTTGCCTTTAACATGATGATAAACTTAAGAAACTATTGTTAGCATGATGGAATCGGTCTGGTCTCTGGAGTTATTTTACAAGTTTGGTAGCAAATTATGAGTAGTCTTCATCGGATTTATCCCCGGAAGTCCAGTAATCAGTTAAATTAAAATTTTGAAGGAACAAGTAATCAGACACATTGAGGGTAGATCGATTGCACTGGTTGATGGGCCCAAGTCTAAACTTTTAAAGATTCTTTCTAGATCCAAAGTTTTCCTCCCCCATTCAAAAAATTAAGGTGGGTGAAGGGTGAAAGAAGTACCGCCATTAAATTTAGCTAAGCTTAAGGTTGATGGTGAAAGAATTACTGCCCTCCCCACCCAGAAACGTACAAAATAAAAAGAAAAACAAAGAAATGGGATGAGACTCCAGTGTCCAGGAGAAAAAAGAAAATTTGATGACTTTAGGGTTTGATATACTAAGTGCCTCCTCTCTACTTCTCCCAGAGGTCATCAGCTTGATTTCCTTCCAAAGAACACACTTCACCACTGATGAGAGGATCATGGACTAAATCGCGTACGACTAGATTTTCTCAGACATGTTGCTCTTTACAAGTAAGATGCTTTGAGTAACAATTTGATCTAGTTTTTCTAACCAGCGATTCTATAGTTCTCAAATGCGCTAAGGAATTCATGTCAGATAGCTGCCATTTGTTATGCCCTACATCCCCATCCCTACATTTTGTGTGCAAAATGTTGGGTCCCCCTTTGTTTTTTCTTTTGGCTCTTGCCTTGTCTTTTTGTATTTGTTTCTTTTTTTTCTTTCTCTGGGTTTTCTGTCCCATGGTGTTGGTTTTGATTTTTTTTTTGTCCCTCATGTCTCTGGGACTCGGTCCTAGAGTTGTTCGTTCCTTTTCCAGGAGCGAGATCCCAGACTCTGGAATTCTCTGCCACGATGTCTTCTTTTCATAAGAAGGTATGGTCGCGCAGAATCCCTGTGCTCGGAGTCCGGACATCTGCCTATTCTAGAGTTTGTGAAAGGAAATGTAACTTGCTTTTCACCTTGGGTATAAATAGGAATCACCTGTCATTTTCACAGTTACCATGATTAAAAACACTTAAGCGATTTCAAAGCGATTCCTTAGCGATTTAAGCGAGAATTAAGTGTGAGTTATTCTAGGTTGTTCTGAGAAATTACAAGTTGTTTTCGGTGCTGGTTGGTGATCATTTGGAGGTGGAATCTATTGTAGAGCATCCAGGGTGCCTTTCCCTCCTTGCCTTTATTCGGATTTCAGGTTGGTGTCTCTGTTTATTTCCTTTGTTTTCCTACTTTTGTTGTGTTTTGTTTGCATTTTTTGTCTTGTTTGTTCATGTTGTTTTTGCATTTTGGTTGTCTGGTTCACTGTCCGTTGGTGGGTTGGCTCTGCCAGAGGGTTGTTCACCCTCTATGCGGTTTAAAGTATTGTTTATGATGTACATTTTCTACACTATTTTGTATAGGGTTGTCGTTCTGTGTTGTCATCCTGCTGTAAATTTGGTGTATTTAATGTATATCCTTTCATTTTCTATGTATATATCCTTTAGCCCTACTATATTTAGGTGTATATTTTGTGTATATCTATCTAGTTTCACATCGAGCTCACCATGATTCATCTCTATTTCATCCAATTTTACGAGCTCATTCTGGGCAGAATACCACCTAGTTGAAACTCGGCTCTCGGCTGGTTTCAACCAGGTGGTTTTCTCTCTCCTCTGTAAACCAGCCCTTATGTTTCATTTATGTCCCACATATGCATTTAAGGTTGTCCAAGTGGCCTCCACTTTTTTTACATTCAGACAGTTGGCACCACCATCGCCATAACTCCCCATTTATTACATAGCCATGTGACGTTCACGTGCGCCTGATGGCTCACTTTTTGCTCACATCTTCCAATGGTTAGTTTTCTGGACCCTAGGTCTTTTGTCTTCACCAGTCCACATCTTACTTCCATTAAGTATGCTGGAACCCCCGGGCTCAGATAGTGGTTAATTTTCTAAGTTTGCATTATATATATACTTCTCAAGATTTTTGAACCTAAACTAACTTTTCAAGAAAAGGACATGCCTCAGTGGTAAGATCTCTGGATCTCAGAATATTATTTATCTACAAATTCTAACAGGCACCTTGTCTTACAGGTTTTTAGAACAATGTACCTTCATTATGTCTGAGGCTTCTACATCTTCACCACCCGGGAGTCTGAAACTTCCCTCCACGGCGGTCACTAGGGCAGCCATCAGATCCAAAATTGAGAGGGCCTTAGAAAAATTGTCTCTCAGCATGAAGTACCTGAAGGAAAATACCATTATGGGATCAAAGATTGAGTCCCAAGTTCAGTTAATTATTGACACCAGCATCAGAATTTGGGCCGAGATGTAGGCCCTGGTGAAGATAATTTTCATTCAGCGACAGTCCGTCGATCCACTGTCAATTAGTGTCAAGGATTCTGGGATTCTGAAGGCTGTCTGTTTCCCATGCTCAATGCAGGCCTCAAAGATCATTCTCACACTTGTGGCACATTAAAACTCTTCCATCCAGGTCATCATGCTTGTAGCCCCGGTCCTGACCGGATATCCCACCCCCATGGTGTCTCTCGACGGTGCTACTTTTTGGGTAGATTTGGGAATTCCTCAATTTGATAACCTAGCTATCGTTACCAAATCTAATGCCTTAGAGAAATTTCAGTAGTTGGAGGTCGTAGCCTAGAAATACATGAACAAACACTAGCTTAAGACACTGAAGATGGAACCCAAAAAAATGAAATTAGAGATGCCCCAGTCTGAGTTTAAAGAAAGTATCCAGATGGGGATAATAGCACTATGCCAGATCTTCGAGCAACCCCATGCCCAAGAGTTCTCATGGTGGATGTACTACTTTTTTCTTGGCATCACCACTAGCTAGGAATACTTTGATTGGGTTATCATTATCTCTAACCATGTAGATTCTCAGTTCCTTCAGGTGGCCCAGAAGCACAAATTCTATATGACCTCTTATGTTCTCTGGGCCTTAGTGCAACAATGGGCTACTCACATTAGGTGTACTTGGGATTGGCCCAGGTCAGAAGGCTCTGTGGGATTATTTCCCACAAATTTAATGGGAGACTAATTTCCCCAATTTCTTCTAGGTGAACGATGCCTTCGTCTACTAAAACCTGCTCACGCCTACCCGGGATGCAGGGTACTGCCTCTCCAAGGAGGCAATGGATCTGGTCAGAAGTTATGGCCATTAATACATCCAATTCTAGTAACATACTTACATAAGGATTACCGGCTTCTCTGGGAAGCCTTACTTTTTGCCCAAACATTATGGGAACAAGATAATTATCTTGGAATATTACAGACAACTACTGGAGTTGCATGCCTTATAAGCTTTAAAAAAGGTGACGAATGTTCCATTCCCAATAACTTGTGGGAATTACTCGTGCAGTCTGGCCATAGCCAAGGAGGCAGACAGCGAACTCCAGAGCTTGAACTTGATAGAATTTTATCTAGCACGGAAGAACTTTGACCCACTTGGAAAAATTGCATTAGTACTTCCTCGGGCATCAGAGCCCCACCAATTTCACATGGACTTCTAGAAAGATTGCCAGGATGATGTTGAAGTCCAGAGCCGGCATTACGTCTGGATGACCATGGGAATGATGGAAAGATTGAAGCTCCAGAAATGCCCAGATGACTTCTAAGACGTCAGACCCATAATAGATCCCCAGTATAAGGCAAGGGGAATTGATAAGCTGGCCCTCCCACCAGTAGACTGGAATGCCCAGGAGGGGCCTACCATTGAGGAAATCACTCACAATGTGGTCGAGCGTAGCCATGAATAATTTAAGAGGGTATGCCTCAAGAGCACCTGTAGAGTTGGCCCAATGGTACAGAAGTTGACCTCCTAGGGCCGGAACCTCTTCACAGGGAGAGGATAGAGAAAAGAGAATAATGGAAACTCCAACCCTACAGGAGACCCCATTAAAAATGCAACTAAAAAAATCAATAGCGGCCTCCTGGAAAATGAGGGAGAAATTAATCACACGGTTGGCCACTCCAGTACTCATGACCAGACCTATCCTTCCTCCCTTTTACCCTTCACTAGAAGCATTAATGGTTAGGGCGATAGGAATAGATCCGAAAGAGGAGAGGGCAGTCCTAAGGGAAGCGGGGCCTCCTTTGGTTACCAGGTGGAAGAAAAGGCTCAACCCAAATCCAAAGATAGAACTGGAGCTTGGGATGCCGCACACCCCAAAAATACAAATTGTTTCTTCAGACTCCCCTAAGCTGGAGAAAGAACCGGAGCACGCTGATGTCCCAAAAAATCCTCCCCCTCAAGAAGAATTTGATGATGTATTTAGGACTGAGGAATTTGGGAATTTTCAAGGAGACATCATATAGCCAGAGGCAGAAATCCTATACTAGGAGGAAGCTCCATAACAGGAACATGTGCAGGAGAAGGTGGTACAAATAGAAGAAGAAATTGGAGTGGAACAAGAGATTGCCTCCGAAGTCCCGGAAGCCCGAGATGTGGGAGTTTCAAACCAACAGAAGCAAAGTGAACAAATGGCATCGATTGGGGAAACTGGACCTATGGGAACAACCGTGACCCCAACCATCATGTTCCAGAGGCCACTTTTGAAGGTAATATTTGGGGAGGTAATCACTGCGGCCCAAACTTTGAATCTTGTCCCGTTGCCTCCCCACTACTAAAAGATGTACCGTCAGAAGAAGACACCCCAACAACAAAGGCCGAGGAAGAATAGCAATAGGACAAAGAAGAAAACCCTGGGGCAAATAATGAGGACCCAAATATTGCTAAGGATATAGATGGTAGGGTAAAGGACATAGGTATCACTGGGGAAAACATCACTGGTGAGTCAAAAGATATAGAGGAGTCGAAGGAGACTCATACTGTTGAAAGGGCACAACAAGATCCCAGGGAGAAGTCATAGGAGAAGATTTTGGTTGCAAAGCCACCCCTACCGCCACAGTGGTTGGTGGAATCTTGAAAGAGAAAGGCCCCATCAACACCCAAAGCCCATATTTCTTTGGTGGAGATGATGGCTCAGGCACAGAACCCGCCTAAGGTTAAGAAAGCCTGGACGGTTCACACTCTTTGAACCGAGCCAGGTGGACAAATAGTCACAGTAATCATGATACCTTCCCCAGATGCAGACAAGGCAATGGCTGAGGCCAGAGATTATAATGTCACAGAGGTGTCACTGGGGAAGAGAGGAAAATAGGTTGAATTGAACCTATTGAAAGAAGCAGCCAAAGCAGTGGAGGCTCGCTACGAAAAAGAAGCTCAAAAGTTCAAGGCAGAAAAGGAGAAAAATGCAAACCTCATGGGGTTGTTGACTGAGCTGGCTCAGCCTATTAGCATTATTCCTTCAGAGGCCTTTACGTCAGATGCACCACTTCTACAGAGTGATATAGACTCATTACGGGTAATGAAGAAGAAGGCCAAAGCGGTTGATGAATGGGTGGCCTTGCAGTTGGGAAACGTCCAGCGTTTCCTGGTGTCTGCACTCCTAGATTTATATGCAGCCCGCCACATCTTACACCAGGCTAAAACTACCATCAATATATGGGAGGGGGACATCGATAATTTTAAGGCATGGAAGGTTGAATTAGAGGAGCTCATCAGCCTCAGAGAGGAGATTGTTTTCGAGTCTAGAATTTTAGGAGAAGAGTCATTTGATTTCGTGAGGACCCAACACTCTAGACTTGACCTCACATTTAGGGTAATCAAGAAACTGGTGGGGACTCTATGTGATAAGGTCAATGTAGTCCAATATTCTTTCAATTTATACAAGTCTTTTGTTTTGAAGGTCTCTGGAGCTGATCCGTTTAGCACCGACACATGCACACCAGAAGAATATGTTTTGGGGAAGTTTGACAAATTAATGGAATCAAGATATTAATTTGCAGATGGGATAGACGGAGAAAAAATGACATGAATAACTCACATGATACTCAGTGGTCACGATGTGGCAAATATGGCTGAAGAATTTAAGAACAATATTCTAGACCTGGGAGAACAAATTGAGGTGGCCAAGTACTGGCGGGCTGGCCTTAAAGACATCGATGAAGATGGAATTTCCTATCTCCTCCAGACCTTCAACGATAGTAAACAATAATAGAGATTCTCTAGGAGCTGGAGAAAACTCAGGGAAGATGTTTTGTATTCTTTATTCCTTCAGAACGCAAGTTCCCATATCCCGCAATTCTAGATCCCACATTTTTGTATTCTTTAAAGTGACCCGTGTCCCAGTCCCCAAGGTCGACCGGTCACTTTCAAAGCAGTTAATAAAGGTTGTCAGAAGGTGGATAGCTACACCAAGGCACGTCAGATTGGAAAGATGTTTTCTGACATATGGTCTTGCCAAGGCGCCGCTTCAACATTACACCTGGTGCATCAGAGACAGGGTGCCGCTCTCCCATTTATGAGGCATGTAGCCTCGATCCCCGGGGGATCATATATCTTCCTTCTCCTTTTTGGCTCTCTTCTTGAGGCTGATTCTTCCACTCCATCCTTCTTGTCTTATTCTTCTGACATGTCAGATATTCTCCATCTCGATTTCCTTTGTAACATGGTGCAGGTAGTACCGGCCACTGGATAATGTATTTTATTGTAAAGTGTAAAATAAGTAAAATAAGTTAGGGTTAGGGTTAGATAGAAAGATGTGTATAAATAGTAAGTCTGACCTCATTCCAAGGGTCAAAAAAATTAATGATTTTGCAGTCCATAGTAATAGCAAAGCATTTTTTCTCATTTCTTAGTTGCAGATCTCAATGCTCCATAGTTTCCAAGCTTTGAGTAGTTAGATGCTCCCTTGGAGCCACCATTGTACCACACACCAGTGATTTCTGGAAGAGACGTTAATAAAGAAGGAAGAATTATCTCAATGATTTTGTTGGCATTTTGTCTTCTGGGTTAATGGTATTTTATGCTTTGTGTTATTTATGTCCTTTGCTCTGATGCTTAAAGTAGATTAACGACCTCCTTTCCTTTGCTACTGATGAATTATGAACTGATGGTTGTATGTTTCTTTGGTATTTAGTGTAGTGTGTTAGAGCATTGTTGATGTTTTGAATGTTTAGCATAACTATAGGTAGATGAAGTATTTCTAACTCTGTAGTATCTTTTTCAGTTTATTTGTTAAGTGTAAGAATGCTTGGAGAAACCCCACTTACTTGAATCCCCGGAGTTGACGAGTTGAAGATAACGAGCTATCCCCCTTGAAAAATAGTCACATCTCCCAACTGAGCCCTGCACTGTAGAGACTCGACTCTCACATGCTTGGAGGCCCAAGGAATATAATTTCCTTCGACAACCTTTACAGGCGAAGTTGGCCGGTACCCCGGTACCTAGTGACAACTTACCTCTGTTGGCGGACCCAGTCACAAGAGTCCCATCAATAGGTATTTGATTATAGTGGGTCGAAAGAGGCTGGCTTTGCCTTATTCCCACTTGGGTCATTCTCATGAGATTTTTTCCTCAATGGAAGGCCCTCTAATTTTTTTTGAGTGGTCACAACCATTTTTCTCTTGCATGAACAACCATGAGAGCCAGTGCGAGAGGACAATGTATGATATGAGGTTGCGCTCTTATAGATTTTGTGCAAGTGCACCAAAGACTTCAAACATGTGGTTAATTATCCCATCAAATTAGGAAATGTTTTCTAAATCCTAAAACATAAGAAAAATCACAAAGATGTTCTTTTTAAGCTCCAAATCCAAGTGTTTTGATTTTCCTTGTTGAATTTTAGACTGAAAAAAGTGTTTGATTTACTTGTTCAATTTTAAAATCTGAAGTTGAAATGTTTGATTGCTTGTTCAATTTTAGAGCCCAAATTGACATGTTTGATTGAGTTGTTCAATTTTTATCCAAAGCCAATTTTAAAGCCCAAATATGAAGTGTGAAGTGATTTGACACATAGAAGGTCAATTTTAAAGCACCAAATCAAAAGTGAGTAAATTCTGTTAAAATAAAAATAATTAGCAATCCCACCTTCTGTCCAAGAAATCTCGTTGATGTGCAGAAAACATGAAACACAACTCTAGAACTAGCGATCATGTAGGTATTTCAGTAAGTAAAAATCATGTACAAAAAAGTGATAGAAAATAGTGAAGTATACTTGTCATACCAGCGATCCTGCCTATTCGAATACCTGTCTTCGATCCCGCCTGGTCAACTAATGATTCCATAAGGTTACAAATTTTTAGATTTTTATAGATTTTTTAGTAATTAATGCTCTTAGACATACAATTTGTTAGAAAACAGTCCTGCATGGTCAACCCATGATCCCATTGACTGTCAGAGGAGAAAGAGAAGACACAAGATAGAAGAGAAAAAGAAAGAGGGTTTTACTGCAGGTTCACGTTCCCGCTGACAAAGGTTGTGTTCCCATCGTTTATCCACACAATCCCACATGGTGTCAAAATTTTGTTGCTATGTAAATTTTGAGAAAAGTACCAAGAATGCAAATGCCTTCCCTAGCTCCTTCCAACGTACAAAAACCCAAAAAACCCCTTGCAAATTAGTCAAACAACAAAAAATATTAGTTTTTCGGTTAGTTTTTGCAAAGAAATATGATGGAAATGAAGAGACTAGCCCTTGAAGTGGATCCCACCGGGCATGCATAAATATATGCAATAAAAACTAGTGTATTATTAGGAATGGATATATAAACAAGTCAATCATTCAACAAACTAATCTTTTACAACATATATGATTAGACAAAATTTAAGACTTAAAATCACTAGAAAGGGCCTAAGAACTTGCAAACCCTTTTAAACCAATGAAGCCTCCCTGCTATGTAGATTTTCCCAAGAATATTAGATGTGTGTTCAAATGTAGAATTTCTCAAGCTTCAAAGGATTTGATTTTGGGATGATTTTTGCATTATAAGGTTATGAGTCTTGTTTTTGAATCTCAAATGGGCATTATGATATTGCATGAAAGATGAATGATTTGTGAAGGAAGTGAGGGCTCAATTTATAGGAAGAGAGGAGTGAAAATGGAGATAGGATTGAAACTTTGTGGATGGCCAAGATGAATTTAGAGGTGAGCACATAGATTGTGCTTCTTCAAACCCATAGCCTTGTGACAAGTGTCACAAAGAGAGAGCTTGAGAGGACATGAGAAGACAGGAAGATATGTCATAAAGGCACCTATTGTCTCAAATCCAAAAGGTCAATCCTTGAAGATTGTGACCATTTTGGGAAGAGGGAATGGGGGACAAAGATCTAGGAATGTGGTTGAAGGTGTAAGAGCATTTAAGGTTGATAAGTGGAGAGGGAGTTGGTATTGGAGGAGATGTGACATGAGGTTGACTTTGGACTGAGTTAGGATTTCTTAATCCATGGATTATGATTGTGAAAATGTTTAGTGCATGATTAGGCTTGGATTAGAGGGCAAGTGGGAGATTGGTACATGTGAAGAGGTTGGGTTGAGTTTGAGCCATGGGTTAGGTGGTTGATGCTTGGTTTAGTAAGGGGTTAAATTTTGGAGCTATGTGCTCAAAGTGAGTTAAATAGGATTTTATTTTATTCAGTAGAATAAAAATGGATAAATGATTTAATTAAATAAAATAGGTGTATTTGTTTTAATTAATTAAAGAATGAGGTTAATTAATTCAATAGCCAAGGTTGCATATTTAATCAATTGGGGTATAATTAAATTAGGAGATCGTCATAGTTTAATTAAATAATAATATTTAATTAAAATGCCTTGGAGAGAGCTAAATTTTATTATGAGATCGTTAATAATATTTAGGTTTCTACTCTAATATTACAAAAAATAGTGACATCCACCTTCCTATTTCCCTTGATTACTAGATCAAATTTTTCTTTCAAGGGCTCTAATTAAATCAACCTTAATGAAAAAATTTGGGACAATTAACCTAGCAAGGTCTAGGAGCTCCGAGTTTGAAACATGGGCCTTATATCTATTCTCAAATAACTATTTAAGCAATTTACACCCAGATTTGGGTATGTCTACAACTCTAAAATTTGCACAATTTTCCTTGAAGACAAACTTACTCTCATGTTTTGTGCTAGATTCTGGTAAAATATCCAGAATATCTTGATGCAAAAACCTAATATCTTTCTTTGGAACTCTGGGGGCTTCTATAATATCTACATCCTCATTTTTATTTTGGCCCTCTCCTAGTTGTACTAGTTGTACAAATGTCTCTACCATAGGAAATTGAGACTTCTCCTATCTAACCATTTGTTGCACATTCTCCTCTTTCTTTTCTTCTTTAAAATTTTTAATGTATTACATCTTGATTCCTTTTATTTTAACTCCTCTAGTTTATTTTTACAAACCCTTTTTGGTCTTGAGGCTTTCCCCTTAGTCTTTGGTTTCGATGGTTCCCCCTTAGTTTTTTTCAAGGTTTCTACCTTTTTAGGCTTGTTCTTGGAGAAAAAATACTACTACCAATACTTCTAGGGCTTTCAAAAAATTATATAATCCCCTCAGCTATATCCCCCTCTTGAAAAACAACACAGAGAGAAATTTTGACCACTTAAAGTGTATTGTTTAGAAAAAATTACTAGTTTTCTAATAAATTATGCCTAGCCACCTCCTCCTTATCTTGCAAAGGTCACCTTTCTTCTTCAAAATGCAAAATAATGTGAAAATTGAAACAACTCTCAATTAATTCAAGGCAATGAATTTTACTCACCATTAATTCATATGTGTGACCTGATTGTGCAATCAGGAACCACACTCTCGAATTCAGATTTTAGTTGTTGATCACCTTTGAATCAATAATATAGATTAATTTGGCCATCTTCAACTCAAATTTGATGTGTTAATCAAACCCTGAAGTCATGCACTTAACTGTAGTTTTCATCTTGACCTGTGAGGTAACACGGGGTGGCCACTTGTCATTCTTATTCAAAATACTGGGTTCCCGCGATACAAAAACTATACACTTTTCTACTCCTGAGGGAATGCGTAGTAACCACATGTTATTCCTTTTTGGAATTATGATCTTCTACAACATAATATCTATTCATTTTTAAACTCCTGAGGGAATGCGGGAAAACAAAACATTTTAACTTCTTTGTGTCGTAGGTTCATATGAGCAAGCTTAACTCTTCATCTAATCTCATGAGGGAATGTGGGGTACCAACAATCTTCTCATGACTTATCATCCCACTAGCCCTTGGTACTTGTATTTATTCATTTAATTTCATGAGGGAACACATGATATAAATTTTCATCAGGACACTTTGTCTCAAAATTTTGTGCCTCAACTTTATCATATTCCTTTACCCACAAGGGAATGTGGGGTAACACTATCTCGTATCATCTTAGCACCCCGCCACCTCTCAGTCAATTTCTTGAAATCACTGACCAATCTGAGGGAATGCATGATATCTCTTCTTCATAACATCTTCATGTCCCACAATCCGTAAACACCCTTCATCCTTTTTCCTCACATCAAGAGGGAATATGCGAGATATTTCACACTTCTTTCTTCCTTACCTTGTAGTCCCTCATAACATTTCTGTTTATAATCATCCAGTGTGAGGAAATGTAGGGTGGCATCTTCTAATGCTTTATTCTCATATCACATTCTTGTGAACATCACCACTATCTAACATTGAATCATGAGGGAATGAGGGATCACCTAAAGGTTTTGATTTTGCATGTTGCTTTAATAATTTTTAAACATGAGATTCCAAAGGGTCACGACTAGGAAACATTTAGAAAATACTACAAATGACTTAAAAGGAACTGATTACCCTTTGAAAAGGTATTTTCATTTAATGTGGCTAGGAATCAAATATTTTAAAGATAAAATCAACAACTTAAATTCACTATTGTGTAGTTTTCAATGTGGTATTTTTGTTCACTATTGTATAGTTTTCAATATATAAGTATGTGTGCATAATTAATCTTTTTACTTGTTATTTTTAATTAATTATTTCATTGTTATTAGACTATTATTGTTAGTTCATTTCTTTACTAATATTAGTTTATTTTCTTCTTTGTTCATTTTTTGTATTTCTTTCTCTCTCCAAAATCTGAATCAAGAAACTTCTTCCTTTCCTTTATAAGACAATATCAACAATTCATTTTTCTCATTCTTATACACTTGATGATGAATGGCTTGTGCGATTTGAAACATCGAGAAAATTAAAAAAAATACAATGTATCCCCTAAAAATATTTCAGCTAACTTAAAAGGAGTTTCAACTGAATACCTTAGGTCAAAAATAGAATACAACTCAATCACAAGGCCACAAAGGTAAGGCCAATACTTAGAAAATTTTGATGCTTGGATCAAACACATATACAAAAATATTAACAAGTTTTTTTGGAGGTTGGTAATAAATATAATTTTATTTATATATAAAAAATATATTTAAATTGAAATCATTCTACAAAAAATATTTATGCCAACAACCGAAGGTTTAAAGACTCAAAACCCTACCCCTCCCGAACCAACACAAAAAATGGCACCCACAACTGGACATTATTATAACCCACCATTATAATTGAAAAACCCACCTTGGCCCAACTTTAAAACCTATCATTGCATCCATTTATCAAAATTCATCGATAAACGAAGTAGCTACATGCCAAAATTGATTGGTACCAGAAACATGACAATGCAAAACAAATGTAATGACCAACAAAGAGTCAAAAGAAAAGTACAATTTGGGAAAAAAATAGTACAAAGTTGAGGCTCACACATAAATCATTGGTTTAGTGGCACCACCACCCTTCGACCCAAAGAACTTTTCTTCCATCATTCCATGTTTCATTCAGGCACTACCAAGGCCTCCTTCTCCTCACAATGAATGAAAGCCTTCAGGCAATTTCACTCAAATAGGACTTCTTCCCTTCGCCTTTCTCTATTAAAACCCCTAGGTCACTTCAAGAAAAGGAATTAATTCCTCTAGATCCTCTTTGGAAGGGTCCTAAATACCTTCCTCGACATCAAAACCCATATTAGGGACAACCCATTCAAGCACATAATCGAGTCTAAACAAAGACTCGTAATTCAAAATGACTTGCATGACCCATGTGAGAACAATGCATGTTAGAAAGTAGAGTCCACCAAGATAAATGAGGGAGGGGTGAATCATTTATCTAAATAATATAACTTTTATCAACCTTATTAAATCTGAAACATGTAAATAACAATAAGAGCAACCACAAAAAGATAACCATACACAATAATACCAGATTTGATAACTAGGGAACCTCTTGAACAAAGAGTAAACCCTGGTGGGAATGATGCCCATAAAAGTATGTACTAATATGAAAATCCTTGTGAGAGGATGGACTCTATTAGGAGTCTATGAAATACATTCAATACATATTAGTCCCTGTTAGGAGACTTTGAATCCCCGTTAGAAGATTTTAACCCTGTTAGGAGTTGTGGAAAGCAGAATGACCCACTGTCCAAATAGCTTCAAGGACAAGACCACTGAACCCATTGTCCAACTGATCTCTATATTATTCAAAATAGAATAATACCAAATAAACTAAATTCTAAAAATCTATATCCTCTCTTCTCTGATCATGCCTCTGCTGCACCAAATACTACTAGATATGCCCACTTCGCTTCACATACAATCCTTCAGATCACCACACTTTGCTCTTTTTATTTCTTTCAATACTGCTACAAAATCATACATACATGCTCTCTCTCTCTCTATATCTTCATTCTTCATTCATATTAAATCAAATAAATAATCTTTCCTTTATACCAAGCCCAATACTTCACAATTGAGTCATCTAATTAAGCCTAAACAATTATGAAATATAAAACAATACACGTGACATAATTACACAACATTGTCAGCTCAAAAACTTAATAATTATTCACACGTGTGATCCCAGAGTAAGCGGTCTAAGTTAGATCACCTTCATACTGTCTTCAAACTCTTCATAACTTCGACAAACCAAATTCCATGCTAGTAAAAAGATATAATCAAAACATTGCAAATTGTCTCTTACAAACTCTGTCAAAGTATGATCTTCACTAACAATTGAATAATTGTCACCAATAATTGAATCTTTGTACGCGCTCTTAACCACATTATCATGATACTATATAAAATACATTCTCAACTACGCATAACCTCATCTGCTATTCTTTGTCTGTTATTTTGTTAATCTTCACTAAAACACTATGTTGATATCCAAACAGTATGCTGACATCAATGACAAACATAGTCACTAATGTAACATAAGAAAACTCTAGTAATACTAACAATCTCCCCCTTTCGAATTGATGGAAACATAGATGAAAAAAATCCAATGTTCCCTGAATCCAAAACTTTGCTACTGCTCTTGTCTTCATCAAATCTTCTTTAACAATCATTGTCTTCCTCATTCTGTATATTTTTCCTCTCTTTCACTATTTCACCACTTGTTTTTCATGTATTTTTCTCCCCCACTGACATCAATGACAAAAGGCATCACTATGTCAATCTAATACTAGCTTGAATGTCCAAAGACACTGTGTAATGCCCCGCCAAGGAACCCAGGAGAACTAACCTAAACATGAGACTAAGCTAACAAGATGAATTTTTTTTAAATGTTTACAAAAAATAATGATAACAACATGGAAGCAACACAATGAGATACATGACATACACATAAGAAAAACTCAACAAAGGTTACAAATCTTGAGGGTTCCTTGACGTAGAATTACTTAAGAAAAATAATATATGAAGAACAATTATAAAGACTAACATAAAGGATACATCAATTGAATCCAATAATATACATCTCATATAATAAGACCACATATACATATGATACCCAAGGTATAGAACCAAATAAATATCCAATGCACAAGTGGCATGGTATGCAATAATACATAACAATACAATACAATACATCCTTGAAAGGATGTAAACCAATATACAAATATGGTACAAATATACAACTCATGAAACTGAACAAGTCTCCAAAATACTAAGAAAATAGAACTACAACAAGGACCATCCAAGCATGAAAAAGAACCATCAGATCTCAATGGTAATAAGAATCACTACCACCCGACCTCGTGGATCCAAAGGTCCACTCCTACCGTGCTGAGGAGATAACATCAAACCCACACACGGGAACACAATCCAGAAAGACTAAAATAGAAGTATAAGGATAGGAAAGATTAAGACACACTGGAGATCCAAGGTCAAAATAAAGGTACACCATCCAAAGATAAAGGACATACATAAATTAACCAAAACATCAACAAGAACCAACCACTGAAAAAAAAAAAAGACAAATACCAATACCACAACCATAAAAGGTGAAACAAGACCTATGGAGGAGACTTAGGCTACATTCTATGGGAGTGTCATCACATGGTCAATCACTTGAGTTACCTTGGATTGGCCACTCTCGACCCCAGACCCTTAACATGACTCATGTGGAACTAGAATACCCTCTCATACAGATGATGAATCTAATCATATCTACTCTCTAGGTATCATCCCATTCTCATCCTAAGCATGTACTAGCGCTCAAGGCATAAGCAAGGCATCATGATCCATCTTGTATTTAAAGTAATCCCCAAGTTTTATTATTAAATTATCACTTATTAATAACTTACGATAGGATACCTTGGAATTGGCCTCTTTGGGCCCCGAACATCTATTGTAAGCCACTCCCCTAAGATGCACCTAATTAACCACCCCTAAGCTGAAGGTCATAAATAATCTCATAAAAATCATAAACTGGTTCCTACCCATATAGGAACTACTGGTTCTCCATTAACCATAACAACATGAGGAACTCTCAAAAGATCACATATCAAGAGTTTAGAAATACTAGGTTCAGGAAGGACAATCGAACCAAAATAACATTATAGGAAACATGCACTGGAAATCACTCACAAGACACCATGAAGAATCAAAACCCAAAACCCTCTGGTTTTACATCCTAGAAGTCAGCTATTCCCAACAAATACTCAAAACAGATAAAGTTTCATAACAGAAAAGAATATGCACTTCATTCTAATAAACATCTAAAATAATTTGTCATGGCATGATAAACACATCTCTAGAAAGAGCTAATCAAAGAATGTAGTGATAAACAAATTTATAACATTCGTTATGCAAATTCATTTATCTAGTAAAATTACTAACAAAACTATAATTAATTTTCAAGGAAGATGCAAATAAAATTCCTATAGATCAATTTATAAAAATCTATCACATATAAATTAATCTATTTTAATAATTACTAAGACTCAAATATAATTACAAGTAAAAGTTTATTGGAATCATCCACATAATTTAATTTAATTTATTTATTTTTAAATAAAATTTTCTGAAAATAAAATACCCACTGCATGCTAATTAAAAAAAAGGTTTTTTTTTTATATAAAATTTCTAAAAATAGAATACCACTCCATACGAATTCAAAAAAGTTTTTTTTTGTAATTATTTTTATTTATTTATTTTTAAATAGAATTTCTAAAAAATCTAATTTCTAAAAATAAATTTTATAAAGAAACATCATTTCTAAAAATAGAATACTATTGCATGCAAATTCCAACAAGAACTATTTTAATACAAATAAATAAATCCTTCTTAAATAACATGCAAATAAATATATCTTATAAATACTTATTCTTTAAAAAATCTTATTTAATTAATTTTCATAATAAAAGAGAGAACGTGTATTTATCCTCATTTTATATTTGACTATGCAATTGTAGATCTACGTGCAATAATATTAAATTACTTAAATAATAAAACATGCAATTTGATGCAACCAAGGAAAACATTATAAATTTAATATTAATTTTTTTTTAAGAGAATTTTTAAACATGCAATAAACTCTATTCTTTTGTTTCCATGCAAATCTGGACCCGATTTTTGGACAGGAACCTGGTAAGGGTGCAATTTTCTTTCCAAGGTAAGGGATTTACAAATCTGAGGGTTTCAAGCCAATTTTAACAACAATAACAAATTTCTCTCAAAGAAGACTTTTTTCACAAATTTGAAACCCTAAGGGCAAAATTGAAAACTAAATCATTCCAATTGAAACCCTTGATGCCCAAATACAACCAAAATATTTCAAATGAAACCATTATGCCCAAAACACAGATATGTCATGCAATCATGAAGGAAATACCACAAAATTGATCCAATAACCTATTTCCCCAATTTTAAGAAATCAAATCACAAGATAATAAAACAAGGAAGATTCAAACAAATGATCCTAGCATTTCAGATGCATAGAAGACAAGGATCTGAAAGCTAGAATTGACAAGATCAAGATCCTACCTTAATAACCGATGAGAGGAACAAATTCATAAATCCAAGCAATGAAGAATCCAAAAATGCTCCTAAGCTCTCCACAAATCTACAATCACCTGATTTCTCCTTCTTCGTGATTGAACAACCTCTAAAATGGCTTTCAATCCAAGGATATAGAAAACCAAGCAATCAGGTTTTCAAAAAGTGAAACCCTAAAGGGAATATTAATAATAAAAAGAAAATCTTTATTTTCAATTTTCACTTAAAGCATGCACATCTCAACTTTATAATATAAAAGCAAAATCGTAATTGAAAATGTATGAGAAATATTTCAATTAAATAAATCAATTAATCATGCAACTTAAAGCAACACCCAATAATTCAATAAATCAACTTTGCACAATTAATTACAATAATTAAATTTAATATTTATTAAATCTCAATTATTTAAATCAAGACTTAATAATTAAATCAATTAATTAAATATAGGCATTTAATTA
>MU227450.1:215172-261716 GCA_018584345.1 Thuja plicata
TATTGTCAGAAAACCATAATCAAAATAAAATCATAACATATACATAAGCATCATGAAATAACCATAAATCACATGTAAACAAGAGATATAATACACTAAGCAATGAATCAATAACATACTGAAATGTAATACATAAATATCCTTAAAACCATTTGAAATAACCACACATAAAAGGCCTAAAAGAGTTCAACAACCGAAACTGAAAAGCAAACTAAAGGTTGGGTATTACATCCTCCTCCCCTAAAACTAGGCTTACTCTTGGAAGCCTACAACAAAGATAGAGATATGAATCTCTCAACTCAAATCATCCTATTGAGTCACAAAAGACTCAATGTGTAGGTCCCATAGGACCCTTCCGAGGTCTCTGATTTGAACACTGGGGATCAGTCCCTACTGTAGGAATGCATAAACTAGTTGTTGGTCCTCTACTCACAACCCCAATCATAAGAGAATGATACACAACTGGAGGGCAGTCAAAGGTTGCATACGCTCCATGAGATCTACCAACATTCTCAACTGTAGGCTCAGAAGCTACTGGCCTCTGTCCCAAGAATTGTGCTACATGCTGAGGACAATTGGCTACAATGTGATCAAGCTTCTCACAAGAATAAAACCCCCTCTACTACCACCTCCTCTAATCGAAGGTGCACTAGACTGCTAAAAACTACCCCTACTAAAATCCTGATGCAAGCTCTAAACTAATTGTTTGAAAATACCACTTACCAAGAGTCCTTCATGACTCATCTCAAACACATACTCCCCTATAGAGGAAGCATCAACAATTAGTCCAGAAAGAATATAGTGCTATGTTCCACTAGATCGATGTAGCCACTGCATCATTACTCAAAAGTAGGTTGGGGCATACCCCTAAGCATACCTCTCAAATACTCAAATGCATCCTTAGGTAAAGGCTTTGTAAAAATATCTACTATCTGCTCTTTTGTACTAATATACTCAAGTCTAACTTCTTTCTCTGCAACTTTCTCTCTTATAACATGATGTTTTATCTCTATATGCTTTGTCTTTGAATGTAATACTAGGTTCTTTGACATACTTATTGTAATTGTGTTATCACAGTGTATGATAACAGGTTCCTTAAATTCAATTCCAATATCCTTCAACATTTGTTTCATCTACATTATCTGATTATAATTATTTGTTGTTGCTACATATTCTACTTTTGATGTGCTCTGTGAGATACAATTATGTTTCTTACTTAGCCACGAAACCAATCTTCCTCCAAGAAAAAATGCTCCTTTTCTTGTACTCTTTTTATCATCTACACTGCCTCCCCAATCAACATCTATATATGCACATAGGGTAAAATCATTTGATCTTTCATACCACAATCCATAATCAATTGTTCCTTTCAAATATCTGAATATACTTTTCACTGCTGCATAATGTGATTCTCTAGGATTAGCTTGAAATCTCACAACAATTCCAACTACATTAGATATATCTGGTCTTGTATGAGTCAAATATTGCAATCCTCCAATAATGGATATGTGCTTTCTCTATTAAATTTTAGGTGTTTCATCTTTGCTAGATAACTTGTGACCAATTACCATGGGTGTACCAACATGCTTACAATTTTCCATAGCAAATCTATGCAGCAAGTCTTTCAAATACTTAGTTTGAGATAAGAAAATACCATCACTATTATGCACAATCTTCAAACCTAAGAAAAATTTCATTTCTCCAATCATACTCATGTCAAATTATATCTTTATTCCATCAGCAAACTTATCACTTGCTTCATCTTCACCTCCAACAATTATGTCATCAACAAAAATAACAACAATCAGTAAACCATTCTCAATTTCTTTTAGATATAAGTTACTATCTGTAGTTCCTTTAGCAAATCCCAATTTTTCCAAATACTTATCCAACCTCACATACTAGGTTATGGGTACTTGCTTCAATCCATATAATTATTTTTTCAACTTACATACCATATCACCTTCGCATGTCCAGGGAAATCCATCAGGCTGATCTATGAAAACTTCTTCTTCCAATTCACCATTTAGAAATTTTGACTTCAAATCCATATGATATACTTTGAATTTCTTATAATATGCATAAGCCAAAAACATTCTTACTACTTCATGTCTTGCAACAGGTGGAAACGTTTCTTCATATTCAATACCTTCTTGTTGTGAATATCCTTTGCATAGCTGTCTTTCTTTACTCCTTATAACTTTGCCTTGTTCATTCATCATGTTTATGAATATCCATTTAGTTCCAATAACATTTATGTCTTTAGGTCTAGGGACCAATGCCCATGTGTTATTCTTCTCAATCTAATCTAATTATTCCTTCATTGCATGAATCCAATGATCATCCTTACAAGCTTCATCGGTACTTTTAGGTTCAATCTGAGAAATCAAACATAATTCTTCATGTACCTTATTTCTTGTCATAACTCTTGCGTCTCTGCTTCCAATAATCTACTCTACAGGGTGATCCTTTGTTAAATTCTTATATGGTATTGTTGCTTCAATTATAGGTTCAGAGCTTTGTTCTTCACTTTCTTCCTCATCATGAATCTCAATCTGCAAATCATTGTTAGTCTCAAAAAATAATTCAACATTCTCTTGATTAGTTCTAGGACGAGCTTCTTCTTCTAAGTCATAATCAAGTATTCTTTCCTGAATTCTAAAATTTTCATCCACTTTAACATTTCCGCTCTCGACAATAGTTTTAGTTCTCTAATTAAAACATCGAAAGGCTTTGTTTTTCAATTAATATCCAAGAAATATACCTTCATCACTTCTAGGGTCAAACTTAACAATGTCATCATCTCTTTTGATATAACACTTACTTCCAAAAATTTTGAAGTATTTTTGTTAGAATTAATCTTTCCTTGGTATCTATGTAATTAAATGATATACCAAGGTCCTGTCATATTATTTGTAATTCCTTTAATAAGGAAATTAGATATTACTCCTTAAGAGGAATCACACATTTGGCACACACACAATGTGGATGTGGCATTCATAGGAGAAGGGAGTTACATGCAAACTCCTCCACTCATCTCCACTTAAGAGATGCCTCTCACACACTTGAATATAATCTTCTCCTCTCTCTAATTTTCTTCTCTCAATCTCTCATTACTCTCAATATTTTATTGAACTTATTTATCTCATTCTTTAGGATTTGTGCCATATTCATATTATTCACAAGGGGTTTTTTCTTGCTTTTCCCTTTTCAAATCCTTGTGTTCTTGTCATGGTTCTTGGAGCATTTTTGTGAACTATTGGTTGATCAATTGAAGAAATCGCTCTCTCTCTCGTTCAATATTTTGGTAAAAAATTTTCCTTTGCATACTCTCTTGGATTCTTTCCTTCTTATTTTCATTATTTTCTTTAAGTTTCTAACATGGTATCAGAGCTGGTTTAATCCTTGTTTGAGTGTTGCATGCAGGAATAGTTGAAAGATATCTTCGTTGAGGAGAAGACATTAGTTTTTTGTTGAAATCCAAGGTACTTTTATTGTCAAAAATATTTGGAGAGCCTGTGAAGCTGTCAAGCCCTACATTCGCTGGGTTGAAAATGACTTTTGTGATGAGCTTTCTTTCAATCAGCAGAATATTTGGTGGTACCCTCTATTTTCTCAACAAGGACTTCCTCTAGCCAAAATCTAGGGGATAATTGCTCTTCATTTTCACAAATGTGGCATTCAAACGCCCAAGGATTTGTTTTCTAGAGCCACCACGAGTCTCCGTTCTTGGGGATGATCTTTGTGTATAGTTCCGGCTCACTCGTCTGTATCCTCAGAATTTTGACCTGCTCATCTCTGTTATTCCTCCGCATCTCCTGTATAAAATTTGAATTCATTTAGATAAACCTTAGTGGAAAGACTAGAAATGGTACCCTGATATGCCATTTACCAACTACAAACCCAAGCTTGGGTACTCTTGGATTGTGCCTCATTTTCCTGTGATTGATTCACTTAATCATCGTTGGCATCTTTCTTCTTCCCAGAATACCTGGAGCTGGCATTTCTGCACTATTTGGGATGCTATTACAGAACCCAAAATTGCCCATTTTTCCAGTGTTTACTTTTTCAGGGTTTTCCCTTGTGTTGGAGATTTGATTCTGAGCAATTGATTGATTGTATGTTTGTCATTGATGACAACATATAATACACAGTAGTAATTCTATATGTACTTATCAGAATGATGATATGAAGACTTGCATGGATAGATACATGTTGTTAACATGTTCATTATGTTATGTTCATACACATAGACCCAGATATGATGTTTCAGTAAAGTTATATAATTCTGTTATTGGCAGTTACAGTTCTGGAAGTGTAACAGTTTAGGGCTGACGTATATCATGTGTTTCTTGAGTTACGCCTATCTTCGGTATATGTGTGTGTATATTAATGATTAGTTATGATTTGATGATGTTAATCTAAAGGTGCCAAATGTTTTTCAAGAAGATTGCAAAGTTAGAGTTAAATTGGTAAGGCCAACTTAGTGAAGCGTCACATCTATTCGATTTATGCGTGCGCGATTGCAATAATGTTTGCGTGCTTAGTAGAGCCGACAAGGATGTTATGAAGAGTTGTCTTACAGGTCCCATGATCTCATACTTTGAGGAAGATACTTATAGAAAGTCAAAGGTGACACACTATGTGTGAATGATACGAAAAGATAAGAAAGATGTACAGAGCAGATTATCAGAGTTGGTTCATTCATCAAGAGTCTATGTGAAGAAGAAGTGAAAGATTGAAATACACTAGAATTGATCAAGATAGAAAGTCTACTCTATAGTTCATCATCAGATATAGTGCATATCTATTATACAGAAGGTTGTAGCCTTCACCATCAAGCAGTGAGCTTTTGGACAGTGAGTCCACCACCCCTAACAGGGTTATTTGTAAAAGACTCCTGCCAGGGTCCGACCCTTAACCAGGTCACTATACTTATTGCATTGTAAAGTAAAACTCCTAGAAGGGTTGAGATATCTTCAAATAGGGATTACTATAAACAAGTATAGTTTATTGTGGGTGTTAATTCCCACCAGGGTTTTTACCATTTGGTTTCCCCATAATCAAATTGTGTGTTGTGTACTGTGTTATCTGATTAAGCATTTACATTGTTGTATTATGAAGTTAAATAAGTAAAGTTACTGATAACTGATTCACCCCCCCTTCTCTCAGTTATCCTTTGGGACTATTCTAACACCTTGGGAGCTCAACTCCAACACCTGGGTATGCCTAATCCCAAATGCCCATTTTGCGGGCATTCTGAAACCATTATGCATATTTTTTGGTTCTGTCATTCAGCCCAGAACTATTGGAGTTGGATTCATGGCTTTTTTATTCCATTTCGTCCTGAGCCTTTGTCTTGGCATATGGCTCTCCTTGGTGATTCACCTAGAATTCCATCCAAGTCTGCCCAAATTTGGCATACTTTTTGTTTTCCTTATGGAAAGACCATAATGTTGTTATTTTTACTAACAACTTTTTTGATGTTAATGTTTCTCTCTATGCTAAGGCATGTTTATGTAATAATGTCATGATGAAGATTCAAGTACAAGCTGATAAGGTGGCCCTTGAGGTTTCCCATTTACAAGAGCTGCTACAGCATTGGGGTAATGCCCCTTGTACTGTAGCTCGGGTGCCACCGGATTCCCTCTCAACTGACCACACACTACCCCGGGGTCGGCATCATAGTTGGACTTCCTCAGCCAGTCACTCCAAAATGCCAGGCTCTTGGCAGCATCACTCTGCCTCTCCTCCTGCTAGGAGGGGTTCGTCTACTATCTAGCCTCCTCTACTTGTTTTTGTTATTGGTGCTTCAGCTAGGCTTACTGCCAATGTTCCTGCATGGCCTTCTACCACTTCTGATAAAATCCCCTGCCTGGCTCTTGCTATTTCTCCCACGCGGGAGGAAGGAGAACTGGAGAATGAAGATAAAGATATATATGATGGGTGGTCACTTCCCAACCAGACCCCTGATCCCAATATTTGGGGCAATCCTAATGATAAAGATCATCCTCCCTCTTCTACTACTGCTCTCGCAGCTCGAGGGCTTTTTTTATATGTTTTTTTGGTATATAGTTGTATGTTTCCAGCATGATGCCAAGTGACTCTTTGTGGGGTGATTTTTTATCCCCCAGTCCTTTTTTGTGAATATTGTAATTTTTTATATATTAATTGAAAAGGCATCTATTCATCAAAAATTCACTTTCCATTTCCTTAGATAATTTCTTACTCATTTCGTCATTACCTCAAAAAATGATATCATCTACAAAAACTTCAACTATTAAGTTTCCATAATCACTAGTTCTTAAATACACATTATTGTCTGCATTACCTTTTTTGAAACCAAGATGAATTAAATACCTATCCAATCTACGATACCATGCTCTAGGTGCTTTTTTTAGCCATACAAAGTCTTCTTCAATTTGAAAACAATGTCCTCGTCATCTGTCAAAGAGAATCCATCATGCTGCTCAATATATACTTCTTCCTCTAAATATCCATTAAGAAATACAAATTTCACATCCATCTAATACACTTTAAATTCTTTGTGTGCAACATAAGCAAGAAATAATCTCACTTCCTCAAGCCTAGCAACAAGATAAAATGTTTCTTCAAAGTCTATGCCTTCTTGTTGTGAGTATCCTTTATAAACCAGTCTTGCCTTATTCCTTACAATCATTCCTTCTTCATTTATTTTGTTTCTAGAAACCCATTTAGTCCATATAACATTCTTGTCCTTAGGTTTAGGAACCAATTCCCAAGTGTTATTTTTCTTTATATGTTCCAGTTATTCCTTCATTTCTTTAGTCCAAGACTCATCTCTACATGCCTCATCAGTAGTTTTTGGTTCTACTTGAGAACCAAACAAATTTCATTTCTTAATCTAGATCTTGTCATCATGCCTCTATTTGCATTGCAAATAATTTGATTTTCTGGATGTTTTTTCTTAACTTATCTTGGTTTCTTTGGAGTTTCAGTAGAATAATTTTAATCATTCAGACATACCTTGATCTCATTATCAACCTAAAAATTTTCTTCTTGATTTGTAGTAACCTCTCTGTTATTTGAAGTTTGGCTATAGTCATATATTCTTTCCCGCATCTGAAACTTCTCATCAATCCTTACATTAGCACTTTCAATTATCATCCTCAATCTTAGATTGAAACATTTATAAGCTTTACTCTTAGTGAAATAACCAAGCAAGATTCTTTCATCACTTCTAGCATCAAAATTTCCTATCTCATCATCCCTTCTAATATAGCATTTACTACCAAATATTCTGAAATATTTCACAGTAGGAGCATAATTAAACCATATTTCATAAGGAGTGTTATTAGTACATTCTCTGATATGAATTATGTTCAAAGTGTAAATTTTAGTACCAACAACTTCTCTCCAATGAACATGCGACACATTTCCTTCAAGCAACATAGTTTTGACAACATCTAATATAGTTCTATTTCTTCACTCTGCAATCCCATTCTGTTATGGTGTCCTGGGAGCTGATGTTTGTCTGTATATTCCATTCTCTTCATAGTATGTATTGAACATGAAGTAAATTGTCCACCTCTATCTGACCTTAAACATTTTATCTTCAAACCTTATTCATTCTCAACTTTTGATTTGAAAATCTTAAATTTATCAAAAGACTCATATTTCTCTCTAAGAAATGCAACCCACATCATCCTAGAAAATTCATCAACAAAAAGTATGAATTACCTTTCACCATAGTAAGATGTTAGGAACCTGTGTGTTCCTTCTGTTTATTTTGTTAGTGTAGTGTTGTCGGACACATATGCTTTGTAAGTCATCCCGTGAGTATATTTTATTATCCCACATGCATAGGTAGTATTACTTTTCTAGATCATACTTAGTATATAAGAATAGGTTGAGGCCTTTGATGGACACCGACGAATCTATTGTATTGAGCTTGCTCAAAGGAGGTTACCCCCTCGAAGTGGCCCACGATCAATAGATTCATTCTGAGTTCTGCTATTGCTCTATATTTTGTTATTTCGTGCATTCTCACCATATTGTTGTGAGGTTCCTCTCATAAGAACTTTTTCTTGTAGGACCACTTAGATCTGTATGCACTACATCCAACTTGCCTTTTGCTGAGTAAGATTTTCTTTGAAAATTTCTTCTAGTCTATTTCCCCATCACACATTCTCTACACATAGCGTTAGAAGGTTTCACAATTTTTAGTAGATCTCTAACAACATTTTTCATACTTGATTTCACAATGTTATCAAAACTTATATCACATAATATTATATGCCACAACCAACTATCATCAACCTTCACAACAAAACAATAAACGTCTACAGTATTAAGCTCAAACACATTACCTCTTGACTTAGTATCTGATGCGATCAAACATCTTGTTTGAATTTTGATAGAACATTTCCTACCATTGAACTTCAAATGATAACCCTTGTCTACAAGCTATCCAACAGTCAACAAGTTATGCTTAGGCTCACCAACAAGAAATACATCATCAGTATTAGTTTTACCATCAAAAGAAGTCAATCCCACTCCAATGATAAACTTAGGAGTATTGTCACCAAATATGACTACACCACCATCATGTTTAGTTAGCTGAACAAACTTATTTCTATCACCAGTCATATGATGTGAACAATCACTATTTATGATCCATTCAGATTTCTTTTCAACATGTGAAACTAGGACTTTCTCTTCATGAATAGGTTCATCATCTTTAATAGCAATAAATCCAATTTCATCATAATCCACAACATAATTATCAAACACACCTTCACTAGCATAGTAATATTCCTTATCCTTGGAGTAATTAGGCTTATGAAATTTAGATTTATGTTTAGGAACCCTTGTAGAACATCTAGATGCAAAATGACCTATCTTATTGTATGAAAAAAAATTTAGAGGTAACTTTCCTTCAAACTTACCCTTACCTCTATCTTCTCTTCTTGCGATCATGGCTACAATTTTATCTAACTTCCTCTCTTCTTCCTGTATCTTTTCCCAATCATCAACATATTCACCAAGCTCTTCACGCAACTCACTTCTGCTAGTGCTCACTAGACCTGATAAAGTATTTTTTTTATTATGCACGGTCACCTTGAATGTTGATTCAACATTAGGTAATGAATCTCCTAGCTCTGCATCCTCAAAGGTAGTTAACTTCACAATAAACATCTCTCTGATGAAGTTCTCCGTCAAAGGTATGATCTCTTCTATCGCTTGCACTTTAGCTTTGTAAACATGTGTCAAAGATCTAAGAATCTTTGCGATCACTTCTTCTTCACTGTAGGTGCCTCAAGAGTTTCTAATACCTATAAAAACCTCAATAACCCTTTGTAAATATGTTGTAACATTCTCATCATCTCTCATTTTTAGGATTTCCATCTTTTTCTTCTAGTTCCGTAATTTGTCTACTTAGTAAAATTATCCCCTTCATATAGTGCCTCTAATCTTGACCAAATTTTATGTGCAGAATCCAAATCTTTAACCTCTATGAATTCACCTTCAAAGAATGCACTAATCAGTGCTTCTCTTGCAACCATGTTACAAGAAAACAACTTATTTTCATCATCAGTAGCTTTATCTAATTCATCTTTAGACTTTACCGACTCATCTTTCTTTGTAATCATCTAGTAGTCAATTCCCAAACACAACAGATGAGTTCTCATCTTGTTCTTCCAACTATCAATTTTTCAGGATCAAACTTTAGATTGTCCTTCATATAGAACGCCATCTTCAAGATCATCTCAAGTTGTTAAGCTTTCTCTCAAAGGACCAGAAGATCTGATACCAATTTTTAGCAATAATAAACCACCAATACAACTGAGGGGGGAGAAATTAGTTTTATGCCATAAATTTTTTTCTTTATAAACAAAATGATAAATGCAATATTGAAAATAATAAGAACAACACCATAACACAACCAATTATTTTCGAGGAAACTATATTAAGGGAAAAAACCCAGTGGGAATTAACACCCACAAATAATATACTAAAAGTATAGTATTCTTGTTAGGAGATTTAGCCTTCTTAGGAGCTAATTATTACATTTACTACATGGTACCTTTTAAAGGAAAGACCCTATTAGGAGTCAAGAGAACAATAATCTCATTGCCTAAAGAAGGTTAAATCTATCTTCGGGACTCACTATCCGAGACTACATATATACAAAGATATAATATCCAGTGAACTAACTGATAGCAACTAGCTTTTCTTAAGCAATTCTAATGAACTTCATCAATAACTATCTCTTCTCTACATCCAACAGACTTCTCAAATACAAGCTCGCAGCTTCCACATTTCACTGTCCACACCCATTATCAAGAAAACAACTCTCCTTTATACAAGTTTATAGTAAGAAATTAGGTCGGGCAATTAAAACTTCCCTAATACACAAATAATTACATAAACCCTTGCTAAGATACACACGGTACCTTGAAAAATTAAACATCAATTACAAATCATCAAATATAATCCAAAATCCGCAATTCATGCTCACCATCCATAATACACGCTACATCTCTAAATTTGGCCCCAAATAGGTCTTCTCCAGAACACATGCCACAAATGACATCACCAAGATTCTTGCGACCCAAGAATCATAACAAAAATTCCTCAACACGTCTCTTGAAATTCCCCAAGCTCGCATAACATGACATGTGCTCGCATCCATGCTATCCAAAAAAATCAGAGACTAACATTTTCATAATTCACTGTCACTATTCTAAAAACAGTCTCCACCAAAACTGCTATAACTCAAACAAACAAAAACATAAACTGAAGCGACATTAGATATAAGATCCCAGCTTGTCCCTTAATAGATATTTGTGCTCACATCCTCTGAGATTCTGTACGCGGCTGTCAGTATTGCATGTGCTTGAGACAACTATTCTGACTGAGACTTCAACTGAACATGTGTTGACATCAATGACAAAACATGAATGTCAAAAACTCCAAGAGAAGCCAATTCCAACAAAACCATGGTATTGTTAGGGTCCATTGTTGGGTCGGGCGGACTAGTGTCAATATTAGGATCCATATCCTTCCTCTTCTTGGAATGTGTTTTGGGTGGCATGAAATGTATGCTCTAAGATCAATGAGGAGGGAATACAAGATGAGACTAAGGCAAGGATTCCTAAAGATTGTGTGCAAATGCTCCTAAATGTTTTAAGGATGATAAAGATGCAAGACTTAGGATTGATGTGAAAATGAGTCTATGATACTTAAGGATGATGGTGGTGATCTAAATTGATGAGGATGTCCTGGCGACCTAAAGGATGACTTGGCGTTGAAAGAGATGTGAGTTTCTTTACCTAATGTAGGTTCAAAAAGATGTGACTAGTCAACCTAAGACAGATTGATGGTCTTTTGGAGGATGAGAGTTTTGTCAGTGTAAACCAATCTTTGGATAAAGTTGATTAGGTCACAAGTACAAAATAATCTACCCTAGACAATGTTTAGTAAAAGGGTGAGGCTATAAAGATGGCTTTGGTTTAAGATGTAGGTTCTAAGCAACTCAAAAGGATGTAACACCAAAGTAGAGATGTTTGATTTTTTGGATTTTTGACTTGGTTCTTGGAAGAAGTTTAATTGATTGGATAGTGTTACCTAATGGGATGACTTGGAAAAGTAAGGATGACCCTAAAATGCAATGATGGGAATGCAATATTTTGATGGAGAAGAGGGATACGATTGTTTTATGGTTTCCCAACTAGTCGTACCTCTCAAAGTTGACAAAAGTGTGGTTCAAGTGATATTCTTTCATTAAACATGAGAGCTTTTTGTTGAAGAGGATTTTTTCATATTTCTTATGCTCTTGGATTTTTTATCAGATTGATTTCACAATGTGTTGGTTCTTGTTAGCATCTTGATCAACCATTTTCTTCTCTTTGTATACTTGGGGTCATTGGAATTTCAATTTCTTATATTTCCCTGAGGTAGATATGCGTTCAAGTTTAGTTCTCAAAACCACAGGTGGGGATGACCAAAAATTTGGTGATAATAAAAATGTTTTGGATCTATCAAGCTAGGCAATGACTACGCTAAGTTTACCTTGGTTTGATTTTAGAAAAAAATTTAGACTTCTATGGGAAACTTGAGCAATAAATCCTACAAGGGACAAAGAAAGATATCGAGAACAACATAGTTTTGGACTTCTTCTTTTTTGATCTCTTTGGCAAAAGACTGATTGTAAAAATTTCAATTTTGTATGTTCATGTGATCTTTTCAGACCACTTATGTTTTTACTTGGTCAAATGATGAAAAGAGTTCAAGTACTTTTTATACTAAGGTATTGGATAAGTCATCAAAACCTTTTCCTACACTTGGTATTCCTTCACCTCACAACACAATTTCACCCCCTAGAGGGCACCCATGTTTTTTCCCTTGTGAGAACTATGCACAATACAGTCAAAGGAAAATATGAAATAAGATCTCCAATGCTATATTATCATCTTTAAAATTCTCAATGGGATAGATATGGCGAGTGTATTCTTAAGGAGAGATTCTCTCCCCTCCTTGTAAAAAGATTATCGCAGTTTCAGAGGTAAATCAGGTAGGTTACTACTCTAAGGTGTGTCTAGTAAGTGCATCTGTTTAAATATATCTTTTGAATCATACAAGGCCTCGTGGTAGCATAAACACTATTCAGATCCTATATTAAGATCCTATAGATCCTAGAGGATACCGGGCACAAGATATCTTTTCCCTTCAAAACTTTAGTCTCAAAAGGTATTGTTATGCCCTGCATCCCCGTCCCTACATTTTGTGTGCAAAATGTTGGGTCCCCCTTTGTTTTTTCTTTTGGCTCTTGCCTTGTCTTTTTGTCTTTGTTTCTTTGTTTTCTTTCTCTAGGTTTTCTATCCCGCAGTGTTGGTTTTTCTTTTGTTTTTGTCCCTCGTTTCTCTAGGACCCGGTCCTAGAGTTGGTCATTCCTTGTCCAGGAGTCAGATCTCGGACTCCGGGATTCTCTACCACAATGTCTTTTTTTCGTAAGAAGGTATGGTCGTGCAGAAACCCTAGGCCTAGAGTCCTGAGGTCTGCCTATTCTAGAGTTTGTGGAAGGAAAGGTAACTTTCTTTTCACCTTGGTTATAAATAGGAATCACCTGTCATTTTCACAATTACCGCGATTAAAAACACTTAAGCGATTTTAGAGCGATTTTTTTGCGATTTGAGCGAGAATTAAGTGCGAGTTATTATGGGTTGTTCTGAGCAATTACAAGTTGTTTTTGGTGCTAGTTGGTGATCATTTGGAGGTGGAAGCTGTTGTAGAGCATCCAGGGTGCCTTTCCTTAATTACCTTTCTTCAAATTTCTAGTTGGTGTCTCTGTTTCTTTCCTTCATTTTCCTACTTTTGTTGTGTTTTGTTTGTGTTTTCTGTCTTGTTTGTTCGTGTTTTTTCTGTGTTTTGGTCATCTGGTTCACCGCTCGTTGGTGGGTTGGCTCTGCTAGAGGGTTGTCCACCCTCTGTGCGGTGTAAAGTATTGTGTATGATGTACATTTTCTACGCTGTTTTGTGTAGGGTTGTCATTCTGTGTTGTCATTCTACTGTAAATTTGGTGTATTTAATGTATATCCTTTCATTTTCCATGTATATATCCTTCAGCCCCACTGTACTTAGGCATATATTCTATGTATATCTATCCAGTCTCGCATCAAGCTCAATGTGCTTCATCTCTATTTCATCCAAGTTTGCAAGCTTGTTCTAGGCAAAATACCACCTAGTTGAAACTCGGCTCTCGGCTGGTTTCAACAAGGAAATTTTCTCTCTCCTCCGTAAACTAGCCCTTATGTTTCATTTATGTCCCATGTATACATTTAAGGTTGTCCAAGTGGCCTCCACTTTTTGCATGTTCGGATAGTTGGCACCACCGTCGCCATAACTCCCCATTTATTGCATAGCCACGTGACGTCCATGTGCACCTAACGACTCACTTTTTACTCACATCTTCCAATGGTTAGTTTTCTAGACCCCAGGTCTTTTGTCTTCACTAGCCCACATCTTACCTCCATTAAGTATGCTGGAACCCCCGAGCCTGGATAGGGGTTAATTTTCTAAGTTTGCATTATATATATATATACTTCTCGAGATTTTTGAACCTAAACTAAATTTTTAGGAAAAGGACGTGCCTCGGTGGTAAGATCTCCAGATCCTGGAGTATTATTTATCTACAAATTCTAACAGTCACCTTGCCTTGCATGTTTTTAGAACAACGTACCTTCATTATGTCTGAGGCTTTCGCATCTTCACACCCGGGAGTCTGGAACTTCCCTCCACGGCAGTCACCAGGGCAGTTGTCACATCCAAAATTGAGAGGGCCTTAGAAAAATTGCCTCTCAGCATGAAGTACCTGAAGGAAAATACCGTTATGGGATCAAATATTGAGTCCCAAGTTAAGTTAATTACCGACACCAGCGTCAGAATGTGGGCTGAGATGCAGGACCTGGTCAAGATAATGTTCACTCAGTGACAGTCTGGGGATCCTCTGGCAATCAGCGTCGGGGATTCTGAGATTCTAAAAGCCGCCTGTTTCCCATACTCAGTGCAGGCCCCAGAGCTCATTCTCACACTTGCGGCACATTACAACTCTTCCATCCGGGTCGTCATGCTCGCAGCCCCGGTCCCAACCGGATATCCCACCCCCATGGTGTCTCTTGACGCTGCTATTTTTTGGGTAGGTTTGGGGATTTCTCAGTTTGATAACCTAGCTATCGTTACCAGATCTGATGCCTTAGAGAAATTTCAGTAGCTGGAGGTCGCAGCCCGGCAATACATGAACAACCATTGGCTCAAGACTCTGAAGAGGGACCCCAAGAAAATGAAATTAGAGATCCCCCAGTCTGAGTTAAAATAAAGTATCCAGATGGGGATGATAGCACTATGCCAGATCTTCGGGCAACCCCATGCCCGAGAGTTCTCAAGGTGGATGTACTACTTTTTTCTTGGCATCACCACCGGTGAGGAATACTTTGGTTGGGTTGTCATTATCTCTAACCATGTAGATTCTCAGTTCCTTCAGGTGGCCCAGAAGCACAAATTCTATATGAGCTCTTATGTTCTCTGGGCCTTAGTGCAACAACGACCCATCACCAAGGAGCTACTCACATCAGGTGTACTTGGGATCGGCCCAGGTCAGAAGGCTCCCTAGGATTATTTCCCATAAATTCAATGGGAGGCTAATTTCCCCAGTTTCTGCCAGGTGACCGATGTCTTCATCTACTACAACCTGCTCACGCCTACCCGGGATGCAGGGTACCACCTCTCCAAGGAGGCAATGGATCTGGTCAGAAGTTGTGGCCATTACTACATCCAATTCCAGCAACATACTTACATAAGGATAACTGGCTTCATCGGGAAGCCTTACTTGTTGCCCAAACATTGTGGGAACAAGATAATTCTCTTAGAATATTGTAGACAACTGCTGGAGTTGCATGCCTTATACGCTTTAAAAAAGGTGACAAATGTTCCATTCCCAATCACTTGTGGGAATTACTCGTGCAGTCTGGCCATAGCCAAGGAGGCAGACAGCAAACTCAAGAGCTTGAACTTGACAGAATTTTATCTAGCGCGGAAGAACTTTGACCCACCTAGCAAAATTACATTGGCACTTCACCGTGCATCAAAGCCCCACCAATTTCACATGGAGGACTTCTGGGAAGATTGCAAGGATGATGTTGAAGTCTGGAGCTAGCATTATGTCTAGATGACCATGGGAATGATGGAAAGATTGAAGCTCCAAAAATTCTCAGATGACTTCTCAGACGCTGAACCCACAATAGATCCCCAATACAAGGAAAGGGGAATTGATAAGCTGGCCCTCCCATCGGCAGACTGGAATGCCCAGGAGGAACCTACCATTGAGGAAATCACTCACAACATGGTTGAGCACAGCCACGAATACTTTAAGAGGGTATGCCCCGGGAGCACATGCAGAGTTGGCCTGACGGTACAGAAGCTGACCTCCGGGGCAAGAACCTCTTCACAGGGAGAGGATAGAGGAAAGAGAATAATGGAAACTCCAACCCTATAGGAGACCCCCATAAAACAACAATTGAAACAATCAATAGTAGCCTCCCAGCAGATGAGGGAGGAATTAATCACACGGTTGGCCACTCCAGTGCTCATGACTAGACCTATCCGTCCTCCCTCTTCCCCTTTACTAGCGGCATTAATGGTCAAGGAAACAGGAATAGATCCAGAAGAGGAGTGGGCAGTCCTAAGGGATGAGGGGCCTCCTTTGGTTACCAGGTGGAAGAAAAGGCTCAACCCAAAGCCAAAGATAGAACCGAAGCTTGGGATGTCGCACACCCCAGAAATACAAATTGTTTCTGTTAGAATAGGAAAAACCCTATTCTCCCAAGAACACCTGCATGAAAACCTGTCACATGGAAGAAGCAAAGACAGAATAAAGCTATGGCATCCAAAAGGCCAGAGGAGACATTGTATGCAACAGAAAATAATATATTAACAATTTGTTTCTAGATTACAATGAGATGTAAAAGAACTCCTTTCTAAAATGCAAAGCGGTGAATCCTTATAAAAGGATACTGAAACCCTAAAGGGAAAACCCTAAATATGATGCCTAAGTTTAACTTAATCATAGAGTATAATAGACTAATAATTAAATTAATTAATTATTAGCTATAATATGACTACTCTAACACCCCCCCTTAAGTGTAACTTAGGGAGAAGCTAAACAACTAAGGACTAAAGGATGCATGATAACAAAATGCATGAAAGGAACTATGGCACCTGGCAACTAGGCCTAATCAGGTACCCAAGTACAAGAAATAAACTAGATGAAGAAAATTGAGCCTTCAATTTAGGGAAAGTCCCAAAGAGAGGAACAAAAAAGAGCAAGAAGCATCTCCGAAGCATGAAGTTGTAAACACTATCAGAAGAAACTGCCGGAACCCCCACTGAAGTGCATGACCAGATAGAGAAGACAAAGTCTGAAGAGCTAATCAATTGAACCAATAGGTGAACCCCCCATAATGTTGAATAGGGAGAGGTGATAGGAACACTGAAATGTAATGCCAGAAACATGTGCAGAAAGAAGAATCAGGAACACCAACAGTGCAATAGAAGTACAAGCACAGGATAAAGGGTGGTGTTACTGAGACACAGCATGGGCTAATGTTGTGGAAGGTATGCTCACTTGACAAAGGTGGATGAGCACAAAATGGCATAACATCATAACCCCCCATGGCACTTTATAACAGAGTGCGAGTACAAAACACACAAGGTGTTCAAAATCCCAGAAATGTAGAAGTAGGCACTTTATCACAGTGTGTTTATAGAATAAAAAATGCTACAGAAGAGAAGCATACAAGCTTAGAAGTCAGAAAGAAGAGTGAGCCAGAAAGATCAGAAGAAGAGATCCCAGGACCTGTAGAACCCAAGTAATCTGCCAGAGTGTGAAAGATGCCAAACTCAGAGGATAGATAACTTGCAGAAGAATTTGGAAAAAATACCCCTACAACTGAATAGCTCACTGAACTAGCTTTTTGATGATATCTTCTTTGCCAAAAATGGAGTCCGAATGAGCAAGATATGGCTCCCGAAAGGCAAAAATAAATATCAGATTTTGACAGTAAAAAACATTATCAAAATGATAAAACCCAAAACCCCAACCTCTATCATCAGAAAGTTCTCGGAAAGAGCTTTCCGACAGTATATGGAAGTCAGAAAAAGACCCCCGTATGCTCAAGATAGAGAAAAAATAGTCCGGGAGGGTCAGAAAGGCCACAAAATCAGGCTTTAAGCCCCAGGGGATGAAAAAAATAGGCCCCCAAGGCGCATGGCGTGCGCAGGGGGCTGGGCCGGAGCTCTCGATCTCCCATACGACTGACCGCTGGTGATAAAGGCCCGCGGGGGCTAAACATTCCCCCCGGGTGGCGCGCGGGCGGTGGAACTGGGGCTGAGCGGCGCAGACGGCCGGAGTGGGGCGACGCAGGAAGAAAATGTCGGCGGGGAGGGGTCGCGGAGCGGCGGCCAATAGCGGGGGCACAGGCAGCGGGGGCCGTGGAGGGTGGAGCGGGCCAGAGGAAGGCGGAGGCAATTCCGGCGGAGGCCAGGCCGCGGTGGTGCGGCGGCGGAACGCCGGTGGCGCCCAAAAAAATTCACAGCCCGCGTTAAAAAATGCATAAAAACCTTTAAAACATGAGGTTTTTTTTTAATTTTTGTCTCAAAAACCGTGCCCTTACGGCCCTAGAGGGCCAAAAAAATTCTCCCAGAAATTTCGGTGTCCAAATCAGATGTGTTTTATATGAATCCTAGGGTTTTTGGGCCTTCCGGACGCAACCATGAGGTCAGTTTTGGTCCAAAGTGCTCCAAAAAATAGACACCCCCAGATCCAATAAAAATACTAGAGAAAGATTGAAAGTTTCAAACTCTCATACTGCAAAGAGCTTGCTTCAACAAAACCAGAATAGCCAGCTGTAGGAAAGCTCTGATACCATGTTATAATAGGAAAAACCCTATTCTCCCAAGAACACCTGCATGCAAACCTATCACATGAAAGAAGAAAAGATAGAAGAAAGCTATAGCGGCCAAAAGGCCAGAGGAGACATCGTATGCAACAAAAAATAATATATTAACAATATGTTTCTAGATTATAATGAGATGTAAAAGAACTCATTTCTAAAATGCAAAGTGGTGAATCCTTATAAAAGGATACCGAAACCTTAAAGGGAAAACCCTAAATGTGATGCCTAAGTTTAACTTAAGCGTAGAGTATAATAGACTAATAATAAAATGAATTTATTATTAGCTATAATATGACTACTCTAACAGTTTCTTCTAACTCCCCGAAGCCGGAGAAAGAACAAGAGTACGCTCACGTCTTGGCAAATCCTCCCCCTCAAGAAGAATTTGATGATGTATTTAGGACTGACAAATTTGGGAATTTGTATGGAGACATCGTACAGCCAGAGGCAAAAATCCTAGAGCAAGAGGAAGCTCCAGAATAGGAACCTGTACAAGAGCAGGAGGTACAAATAGAAGAGGAAATGGGAGCAGAACAAGAGATTGCCTCTGAAGTCCTAGAAACCTGGCATGTGAGAGTTTCAAACCAACAGAAGCAAAGTGAACAAACAACATCAGTTGGGGAAATCAGACCTATGGGAACAAATGGGACCCCAACTGTCGTGTTCCAAATGCCACTTCTGAAGGTAACATTTGGGGAGGTAATCACTGTGGCCCAAATGTTGAATCTTGGCCCATTGCCTCCCCCACTACCAAAAGATGTACTGGCAGAAGAAGACACCCCAGCAATAGAGGCCGAGGAAGAACAGAAATAGGATGAAGAAGAAAACCCCAGGGCAAATAGTGAGGACTCAAATATTGCTGAGGATATAGACAACGAGGTAAAGGACATAGGTATCACCGGGGCAAACATCGCAGGTGAGTCAAAAGATACAGAGGAGTCAGAGGAGACTCATACTGTTGAAAGGGCACAACAAGATCCCAGGGAGAAGTCACTAGAGTATATTTTGGCTGCAAAGCCACCCCTACCGCTACAGTGGTTGGTGGAATCTCAAAAGAGAAAGGCCCCATCAACACCCAAAGCCCATCTTTCTTTGGTAGAGATGATGGCTCAGGCGCAGAACCCACCTAAGGTTAAGAAATCCCAGACGGTTCACACTCTTCAAACCGAGCTAGGTAGAGAAACAGTCACAGTAATCGTGACACCTTCCCCAGATGCAGACGAGGCAATGGCTGAGGCTAAAGATTATAATGTCATAGAGGTGTCGCTGAGGAAGAGAGGAAAATAGGGTGAATTGAACCTGTTGAAAGAAGCAGCCAAGGTAGTGGACGCTCACTACAAAAAAGAAGCTCAAAAGTTCAAGGCAGAAAAGGAGAAAAATGCAAACCTCATGGGGTTGTTGACTGAGTTGGCCTGGCCTATTAGCATTATTCCTTTAGGGGCCTCTACATCAGATGCACTACTTCTACAGAGTGATATAGACTCATTACGGGCGATGAAGAAGAAGGCCCAAGCAGTTGATGAATGGGTTGCCTTATAGTTGGGAAACGTCTGGCGTTTCTTGGTGTCCACACTCCTGGATTTATATGCGGCCTGCCACATCTTACACTAGGCCAAAACTATCATCAACATATGGGAGGGGGACATCAAGAATTATTAGGCATGGAAGGTTGAATTAGAGGAGCTCATCAGCCTCGGAGAGGAGATTGTTTCCAAGTCTGGAATTTTATGAGAAGAGTCATGTGATTTTGTGAGGACCCAGCACTCCATACTTGACCTCACATTGGGGGTAATCAAGCAACTGGTGGGGACTCTGCATGATAAGGTCAATGCAGTCCAATATTCTTTCAACTTATACAAGTCTTTTGTTTCGAAGGTCTCCGGAGCTGATATGTTTAGCACTGACACATGCACGCCAGAAGAATATGTTTTGGGGAAGTTTGACAAATTAATGGAATCAAGATATCAATCCCCAGAGGGGATAGATAGAGAAAAAATGATGTGAATAACTCGCATGATACTTAGAGGTCATGATGCGGCAAAGATGGCCGAAGAATTTAAGAACAATATTCTGGACCTAAGAGAACAGATTGAGGAGGCCAAGTACCGGAGAGCTAGCCTTAAAGACATCGATGAAGATGGAATTTCCCATCTCCTCTAGACCTTCAATGATAATAAACAATAATAGAGATTCTCTGGGAGCTGGAGAAAACTCAGGGAAGATGTTTTGTATTCTTTATTCCTTAAGAACGCAAGTTCCTGAATCCCACATTTTTGTATTCTTTAAAGTGACCCGTGTCTCGGTCCCCAAGTCCGACTGGTCACTTTCAAAGAAGTTAATAAAGGTTGTCAGAAGGTGGATAGCTATATCAAGGCATGTCAGATCGGCAAGAGGTTTTTTGATAGATGGTCTTCCCAAGGTACTACTTCAATGTTACACCTGGCACATCAGAGACAGGGTGTCGCTCTCCCTTTTATGAGGCATGTAGCCTTGATCCCTGGGGGATCAAATTTCTTCCTTCTCCTTTTCAGCTCTCTTCTCGAGGCTGATTCTTCCACTCCATCCTTCTTGTCTTATTCTTCTAAAATGTCAGACCTTCTCCATATCGAGGTCCTTTGTAACATGGTGCAGGTAGTACTAGCCACCGAATAATGTATTTTATTGTGAAGTGTAAAATAAGTAAAATAAGTTAGGGTTAGGGTTAGATAGAAAGATGTGTATAAATAGTAAGTTCGGCCTCATTTCAAGGGTTGACAAAATTGATGATTTTGCAGTCCATAGTAATAGCAAAGCAATTCTTCTCATTTCTTAGTTGCATAGCTTAATGCTCCATAGTTTCCAAGCTTTAAGTAGTTAGATGCTCCCTTGGAGCCACCATTGTACCACGCACCAGTGCTTGTTGGAAGAGACATTAATGAAGAAGGAAGAATTCTCTCAATGATGTTGTTGGCATTCTATCTTCTGGGTTAACGGTATTTTATGCTTTGTGTTCTTTATGTCCTTTGCTCTGATACTTAAAGTAGATTAACGACCTCCTTTCCTTTGCTACTGATAAAATATGAACTGATGGTTGTATGTTTCTTCGGTATTTAGTGTAGTGTGTTAGAGCATTGTTGATATTTTGAATGTTTAGCATAACTATAGCTAGATGAAGTATTTCTAACTCTACAGTATCTTTTTCAATTTATTTGTTAAGTGTAAGCATGCTTGGAGAAACCCCACTTACTTGAATCCCCAGAGTTGATGAGTTGAAGATAACCAACTATCCCCCTCAAAAAATAGTCACATCTCCCAAGCGAGCCCCACACTGTCGAGACCCAACTCTCACGTGGTTGGAGGCCCAGGGAATCTCATTTCCCCAGACAACCTTTACAGGTGAAGTTGGCTGGTATCCCAGTACCTAGTGATAACTTACCTCTATTGGCGGACCCAGTCACAAGAGTCCCGTCAACAGAAACTGACTCTAGAATGAGGGCATGAACTCACCCCCCTCTCAAGATTCTGATTTTACACCTCCCAAGGGTTCCCCAAGCCATAGTTTTAGGAGTCAAGCATTCAGTGGGACTAGGTCTTTCTCCCCAGCAAGATTTGAAAGAATCCTTAGATCAGCCCCTGATCCCAGAAGGTTTGTCAAACTTGAGCCTCCTTCTCAAAAGAATTGGGCCCTGAAAACCACACCAGCCACTATTGTCTGGGGGTCTAGTGTACCATAGAATATCCAAATTTCCTAGACAATCCTGGGGATCAAAGTTCAACCTACTCAAAATTTAGCTCCCCAAATGGCTGCATATTTTGCTAATACCAGGTCCCTTATGGGAACTTTTTTGGGTGCAACTAACAATTTACCCTCGCACCCAGGAAAGAGTTGCCCACAATACAAGCACCTAGGCTCACGAACCATAGAGGAACACTTGCAGGCATACAAAGATGCCATGAACTGACAGTGGATCTAACATGAGGATTTTTTGACCTGGATGTTTCCCCTATCCCTGGGATAGGGCGAACTAAACAGGTACCTTAACCTTCCCACCAACTCCATCAACAGTTGGCAGGACATGGAGAACACCTTCTTGGCTACCTTTCGCATACACGTGGACCCAGCTTGGTCCCATAGCCAGTTCATTTCCATCAGAAAGGAACCAAATGAACCCCTTGCAGCATTTAATCATCGGTTCCAACGTGCCTTGAAGCGGTGCACGGGCCCTTTCCTCCCATCCGTGGAAGTAACCATATAGACCTATCTCAACATGATGGACCCCTTTGTTTCCACTCTCCTCTGAAGAACAACCACCTCGGGTGACTGGGATACTTTGGAAAAATTTTATAACCTAGCCTTAGAACTATCCCGTGGCCTCAATAATCCCCGGGCGAGATTGGGCAGAGCACGCCGTTCAACATGATCCCTGACAAAACTGCGTACACCGGGGGATATAACCCCAATCTAGCAATGGGTGCCCCCATGATGGCGATAAATCCCTCACCCCCACCGATATACCAGCTCGAATCTTTCCCTTGGAACCAACCGCAGCCGAAGCAACAACAGCAGACACAACCATCCAGAGTGTCTTTCTTCCATTTGCCCGTAGCTAGAGGATTGTCGCCCTCAACTCCAGCAAATACTGCTGCCTTCCTAGGGAACCAACAACAACAACCGTCACATTGTGACACAAACACTCAGATGACCGCTGAGGTTGAATCCCTCCGGCGAATGTTGTCCACACTGACTGTGGACATGGGTCAACTGAAAGCCATCAAATTGGATTTGAATATTTAAATAAGGGAATTCTTGCTAGAAATTATTATCCATGTGCAAAAATCAAATTGAATTATCAACGTCTTATGCACCCCAGAACTCCAATTCCCAAAGGGGGAATATTTTCTCTGGTCAGCAAAACAACAATGTCGGAGGAAGAAACTTCAACAACGGGCATCGGACTAACCAACAGCAATGGAACAATAACACAAATATCAGAGGTCTACCTCCGAACCAAAATGCCAATCAAGGAGGTGCTGGACCATCCCATTTCACACTGGTCACAAACTTCCAACCCATGACCAATTGGTGTAGATTGCATGACATAGGCTCCCACAATGAGGTAAACTGTGCAACGCTGTAGAAGGTCATCATGATCTCCCAACTGGATAGACAACAAGCATCTGACCCTACTCCTCCAAAGCCTCATGTGCAAGAACAAACTCACAATGCATTCACCTGTGAGACCGTCTTCTTCAGATCTACCGGAGAAGATAAAGAAGAATCTAAATTATAGGGATTCTTTGATGAATTGATTCCGGCCTTTGAGGACAATGCCTTCACCAACCCTCGGGCCCCTTATAACACATGAAGCCAGGCTGGTAAAGGACCATTTTACGAGCCAACACCCCCTAAGGACACTCCTCCCTGGGATAATACAACTGATCAGCCTATCCCTCCAAAAGGTTCTAGCTCTAACCAAGCAAAAGACCCAGCCAAGGGAAGCCACCAATTTCCGGGAGGAAGATTTGACATCACAAGGGTATTAGAACAAACCACCACCTCCATGACCTTGATGGAGGTTTTGCTAAACTATCCCGAGTAGAAGAAGTCTCTTCTGAAACTCTTAGGAAACCTGAAAGTTGGCAGTCGCCCACCCAAGACTCTCTCTTTTGAGGATGCCAATGCAGATATCTTCCAGGGAAATAATGAAGATCCTCCATTCCTACTAGGCCTGAACATACAAGGCAAAAACATACACAACTACCTAGTAGATTCTGGGGCTTCGGGAAACATCATGCCCCTATCCATATGCCAGAAGCTTGGTTTCTGATCCACCCCATCTAATGGTGCAGTAATTTAGTTGAATAAAATTGTTGTGAAAATGGTGGGAGAATTGAAGAATGTCTAGATACAGCTCATCTAGGACCCTATAATAGCCAGCATAATCGATATCCAAGTGGTGGGCATCCCAGAGAGTTATGGGATTTTATTAAGTTATAATTGGTCTAAGTCCTTGAACAAATACTTTTTGACTGACTTTTCCCACTTATGGCTCCCCTGGGAAGGAGAATCAAACAAGATCCATGTTGAAAGTGAACCCAGGATGAAGCAGGCCCTTACCAAAGTTGGAAAGGTCAATGAGGTCTTATTCTCTGAGACTTCCCTGGGGGTTTACCAACCCCTTGAAATCTTGACGTTCGATTTCACCCCCGGGGAGGATCCCATAGTCCTGCTGAGAATCCAAGACCTAGAACAAAAACTAAGGGTTGAAGTCAATTCTCAAGGTGCCATAGCAACCCTCGCTACACTCTTGTCTGGCACTTGGTGTCGTGTACACTATTAGAAACATTCAGAGCTAGAGTGTGAGCCTTGCTTTTCCATCGCTACTCGGCACATTGAGGCCTTCCAGAACAAAGAACGTACAACTGATTCCCCAAAACCTAGTATTTCTACTAGAAGCACTCCTTTAGTGTCATTTCTTTGGGGATCCCAATTCCAAACCCCTCCAGAGGAAAACCTCACCCATGCAACACCAGTGCAAGAGGAAGCTCCTCCCAAGTCTCCCAATGATAATCCAAAAACTGCTCTTTCTCCCCAACTCTCGACGACAAACGATGACCTATGGACCCTTAAGTTTGATGGGTCTCGATCCAAACAAGGTTGTGGGGCTGGAGTAGAATTAATCAACCCATGAGAGAAATCCTTCCTCACGTCCTATAGGCTACAATTCAACTACACAAACAACGTTACAAAGTATGACACTTTGGTCCTTGGATCCTATTTGCCTTAAGAAAAGGAATCACCCACCTCCGGGCTCTGGGTGATTCAGAGTTGATTGTCAAACAGGACCGGAGTCAGTACACCTGTCATGATAAAAGGTTGGCCGCATACCGCAATCAGGCATGGAGCCTTATCAAAGATTTTGATGCCTTCGGCATTGATCTCATTCCCCAGTGACAGAATTATGTCCTGGATGCCCTCATTGTTTCTGCCAGCACACTTGAGCCTATGGCCGGCTTACGAATCTAAATATTTTCAGTTGAAATGATCCCCACCCTATCCATTCTAGATAATGTCACCCACTTTCAGGTTTTCAAGGATGATCAACATATATTGGCCTTCGTGGCCAATGTTGGTGTCTTCGAGGACTAGATAGTGGAGGAAAGAGACCATGAGGATACTGGGCAGGGTGATGAAGATGATGGGATCATGGACCTACCTACCAACACCATCCTGAAGGGGATGGTAGCACTTGAACGAATCTTTGACTCACACCCTCAGGGCCGGGAAAAGGTATCATCCTCCTCTGAGGGAGGGAAATTTGAAAACATAAACATTGGCCAGCCTGGTGAAGAAAAGATGATACACATTGGTACTTCCTACTCCCCTGAAGAGAAGGAAAAGATTCTCACGGTTCTCTGAGAATACATAGACGTGATCACATGGGGGTATGAGGATTTGAAAACATATGACACATCCATCATGACTCATACCATCCTCCTGAAACCTGATGCTAGGACTTTTCGGCAAAAGCAACGGCCGGTCAACCCACTAATTGAACCTTTGATTCGTCAAGAGGTGGAGAAACTATTGTTAGCCCGGATAATCTTTTCAATCTGACATACTATGTGGGTTGCCAATTTGGTCCCTGTTAGAAAGAAGAGCGATGAAATTTGCCTCTGCGTGGATTTCCAAAATTTGAATAGAGCCTCCAAGAAGGATAATCACCCTCTCCCCTCATTGGATGAGGTGTTATAGATAGTAAATGGGTCACAGATGATGTCTTTCTTGGATGGATACTCCGGATACAACCAAGTCAGGGTTAAATATGAAGATAGAGATAAAATGATGTTCACCACCAAGTGGGGAACATTTTCATATCAGAGGATGCCCTTTGTCTTGATTAATGCAGGGGCCACATTCCAAAAGGCTATGGACATTGCGTTCAAAGTCCTTGTGAATCGGTGCATAATCATCTACATGGATGATTTGACCATCTTTTCCCAAGACAGGCGTGACCATTCTTCCCACCTTACTCAGATCTACGAGAGATGTCACTCGTACAGAATATCCCTCAACCCCAAGAAGTGCATATTTAGGGTCACCGAAGGGAAGTTGCTCGGGCACATTGTCTCTGAGAAGGGTATATCTATCAACCCTAAGAGATTCAAAGCACTGCTAAATTTACAAATGCCTGACAGCAAGAAAGAGATGCGATCTTTCTTTGGAAAGATCAACTTTGTCTGGCAGTTCATCATTGAATTCGCCGAGATAGTCAAGCCACTCAATGAAATGATGAAAAAGGATACTAAAATTGAGTGGAGTCCTGAAGCGAAGTGGGTATTCGCCCAAATTAAACAAATGATAATAGAGGCACCCGTTCTGGCTAGGCCAGACTACTCCCTCCCATTTTATATTTACTCCTTTGCTTTGCCACATTTTTTCACGGCAGTACTGACCTAAAAGGTCGAGGGGGAAGAAAAACCAATATCTTTCATGAGCTCCCCCTTTAATAATGTCAAAGTTTGGTATTCATCATTGGAAAAGCAGGCCTTTGCTATTGTTCGAGCCGTGAATAAATTATGGCATTATATTCTCTAGAGCAAGGTGCATGCTATCATCCCAGACCAGGCTGTGAAATCTCTATTGATGCAGAGTGAACTAGGAGAAAGATGGGGAAAATGGATGGCCATCCTCCAAGAATATGATTTAGAAATGCAACCCATGAAGATAGTTTGAGGCCAGGGACTAAGTCGAGCGATGGCTGAAGAGACTCCCCACATAGAATGTCAAACATACACAGTGGAGTCTATCACTCGAGACCCATGGTACACTGACCTGGTGTACTTATTATTAAACAACAGATTCCTAGAGGGGTTACCTCCCAACAAATGTCGCACCCTGCGGATGAAAAGCACCCACTTCATGATCAAAAACTTCATGCTTTACCGCAGGAACTATGAGGGAGTGTACCTTCGATGAATTGATAGGGACCAAGCTGCAAAAATGATTGAAGAATTCCATGGTCAATTTGGGACCAGGCATGGATCATCCAACACTACCACCCATCAGATCCTTCAAGCTAGATATTATTGGCCCTGCATATTTAAAGATGTCTACACTCATGTTTGAAGATGCCATACTTGCTAAACCGTGACACATCATGAGTGTAACCAGGCTATGCCTTTACAACTAGTCTTTGAGGCTAGGCCCTTTGCCCAATGGGAATTTGACTTTATCAGAGAAATCAACCCCAAATCATTTTCCAATCACTGATACATCCTAATCACAACCGATTACTGCACCCGGTGGTCTAAAGCCATACCTTGCAAAAACAACACCGCAGACGTAGTTATCAAATTCCTAGAAGAAAACATCATCACAAGATTTGGAATACCCTTTGCTATAGTGTGTAACAATGGTCTAGTGTTTTCTTCAGCACAACTACTTGAATGCACCTATGACCAAAAAATCACTTTGAAGTTCTCCAGCAACTATTACCCCCAGGGGAATGGTGTTGCTGAATCAATGAACAAAAATTTACTTGAAGTGATCAAACACCTGCTAGAACAGAATCCTTGGGATTGGCACCAAAAATTGAGGTTCACCCTCTAGGATAATCACATTCAAATTAAGGCCACCCTGGGAACGTCCCTATTCCATCTGGTTTATGGCCAGAATCCAGTGTTCCCAATCAACTTACAGATCCTAGTTTTGCAGTTTATGCAGGAATTCGGCAACCAGGATAACATTATGGAGGTTTGGCTCCTAAATCTGGTGTTGATGGAAGAATAATGTGGCACAACCCTTGAACATTTCATGCATCACCAGGAAATGGTATAAATATGGTTTGACTGTAGAGCCCAATACAAGGCCTTTCAGATTTTGAACTTTGTCCTGTTGTGAGACAAGGCCCAGGAAAAGAAAGGAAAGCACACCAAGTTCCAACGGCTCTGGCTCGGACCATACCTAATCTCATAATTCTATAGGGAAAATACCTATTGCCTTAACACCGTGACTAGAGAACCTGTCCCATTGCCCGTCAATGGACAGTTTCTCAAACATTACTTCGAATGAGGTCGTTTTGCCCAAAGTTGTATTTTATGTAAAGTCCCTTGCTTGTAAATATTTCTTTCCTGGTGCCTCGTTTGGAGGTACCTTGCTTTGTAAATAGTCTTGCTAGCCGTCCTTGGGGACCACCCCTTTTCTTTTGTTGTCTTTTTTTTTTCTTGTCTTCCTTTTGAGGTTCCAGCATTTTACTCTCCCTCTTGTGAGGATTGGTATGCTTCACATAACATCTGGTCTCCGGGATGTTTCCTTTAACATGATGATGAACTTAAGAATCTATTGTTAGCATGATGGAATCGGTCTGGTCTCTAGAGTCATTTTACAAGTTTGGTAGCAAATTATGAGTAGTCTTCATCGGATTTATCCCCGGAAGTGCAGTAATCAGTTAAATTGAAATTCTTAAGGAACAAGTAATCAGACACACCGAGGGTAGATCGATCGCACTGGTTGATGGGCCCAAGTCTAAACTTTTAAAGATTCTTTCTAGATCTAGATTTTTCCTCACCCATTCAAAAAATTAAGGTGGGTGAAGGGTGAAAGAAGTACCACCATTAAATTTAGCTAAGCTTAAGCGTGATGGTGAAAGAAGTACTGCCCTCCCCACCCAGAAACGTACAAAATAAAAAGAAAAACAAAGAAATGGGATGAGACTCCAGTGTCTGGGAGAAATGAGAAAATTTGATGAATTTGGTGTTTGATATACTTAGTGCCTCCTCTCTGCTTCTCCCAAAGGTCATCAGCTTGATTTCCTTCTAAAGAACACACTTCACCACTGATGAAAGGATCATGGACTAAATCGCGTATGGCCAGATTTTCTCAGACATGTTGCTCTTTACAAGTAAGATGATTCGAGTAACAATTTCTTCTAGTTTTTTTAACCAGAGATTCTTTAGTTCTCAAATGTGCTAAGGCATTCATCCCAGATAGTCATTATTTGTTATGCCCTGCATCCCCGTCCCTTCATTTTGTGTGCAAAATATTGGGCCCCCCTTTGTTTTTTCTTTTGGCTCTTGCCTTGTCTTTTTGTCTTTTTTTCTTTGTTTTCTTTCTCCGGGTTTTCTATCCTGCAGTGTTGGTTTTCCTTTTGTTTTTGTCCCTCATGTCTCCAGGACCTAGTCCCAGAGTTGGTCATTCCTTGTCCAGGAGCCAGATCCCAGACTCCGAGATTCTCTGCCATGATGTCTTCTTTTTGTAAGAAGGTATGGTCGCGCAAAATCGCTGGGCCCAGAGTCTAGAGGTCTTCCTATTCTAGAGTTTGCAGAAGGAAATGTAACTTGCTTTTCACCTTGGGTATAAATAGGAATCATCAGTCATTGTCACAGTTACCGTGATTAAAAACACTTAAGCGATTTCAGAGCGATTCCTTAGCGATTTAAGCGAGAATTAAGTGTGAGTTATTCTGGGTTGTTCTGAGCAATTACAAGTTGTTTTCGGTGTTGTTTGGTGATCATTTGGAGGTGGAAGCTATTTCAGAGCACCTAGGGTGCCTTTCCCTCCTTTCCTTTCTTCGAATTTCAGGTTGGTGTCTCTATTTCTTTCCTTCATTTTCCTACTTTTGTTGTGTTTTGTTTGCATTTTTTGTCTTCTTTGTTCATGTTGTTTCTGGATTTTGGTCGTTTGGTTTGCCACCCGTTGGTGGGTCAGCTCTGCCAAAGGGTTGTTCGCCCTCTATGTGGTGTAAATTATTGTGTATGATGTACATTTTCTGCACTATTTTGTATAGGGTTGTCATTCCGTGTTGTCATCCTGCTGTAAATTTGGTATATTTAATGTATATCCTTTCATTTTTTATGTATATATCATTCAGCCCCACTGTATTTAGGTGTATATTTTGTGTATATCTATCTATTTTCACGTCAAGCTCACCATGCTTCATCTCTATTTCATCCAAGTTTGTGAGCTCATTTTGGGCAGAATACCACCTAGTTGAAACTCGGCTCTTGGCTGGTTTCAACCAGGTGGTTTTCTCTCTCCTCCATAAACCAACCCTTATATTTCATTTATGTCCCACATATGAATTTAAGGTTGTCCAAGTGGCCTCCTCTTTTTTCACATTCAGACAGTTGGCGTCATCGTCGCCATAACTCCCCATTTATTGCATAGCCACGTGACGTTCACGTGCGCCTAATGGCTCACTTTTCACTCACATCTTCCAATGATTAGTTTTTTGGACCCTGGGTCTTTTGTCTTTTCCAGCCCACATCTTACTTTAATTAAGTATGCTGGAACCCCCAAGCTCAGATAGGGGTTAATTTTCTAAGTTTTCATTATATATATATACTTCTCAAGATTTTTGAACCTAAACTAACTTTTTAGGAAAAGGACGTGCCTTGGTGGTAAGATCTCTGGATCTTAGAATATTATTTATCTATGAATTCTAATAGGCGCCTTGTCTTATAGGTTTTCAGGAATAATGTACCTTCATTATTTCTGAGGCTTCCGCATCTTCACCACCCAGGATTCTAAAACTTCCCTCCACGGCAGTCACCAGGGCAGCCATCAGATCCAAAATTGAGACGGCCTTAGAAAAATTGCCTCTCAGCATGAAGTACTTGAAGGACAATACCATTATGGGATCAAAGATTGAGGCCCAATTTCAGTTAATTACTGACACCAGCGTCAGAATGTGGGCCAAGATGCAGGCCCTGGTCAAGATAATGTTCATTCAGCAACAGTCCGGGGATCCGCTGGCAATCAGTGTCAAGGATTTTGGGATTCTGAAGGCCGCCTATTTCCCATGCTCAATGCAAGCCCCAGAGCTCATTCTCACACTTACGACACATTACAACTCTTCCATCTAGGCTGTCATGCTTGCAGCCCCACTCCCGACCGGATATCCCACCCCCATGGTGTCTCTCGACGTCGCTACTTTTTGGGTAGATTTGGGAATTCCTCAATTTCATAACCCAGCTATCGTTACCAAATCTGATGCCTCAGAGAAATTTGAGCAGCTAGAGGTCGCAGCCCAAAAATACATGAACAACCATTGGCTCAAGACTCTGAACAGGGACCCCAAGAAAATGAAATTAGAGATCCCCTGGTCTGAGTTTAAAGAAAGTATCCAGATGGAGATGATAGCACTATGCCAGATCTTCAGGAAACCCCATGCCCAAGAGTTCTCAAGGTGGATGTACTACTTTTTTCTTGGCATCACCACCGGCTAGGAATACTTTGATTGGGCTGCCATTATCTCTAACCATGTAGATTCTCAATTCCTACAGGTGGCCCAGAAGCGCAAATTCTATATGACCTCTTATGTTCTCTGAGCCTTAGCGAAACAATGACCTGTCACCAACGGGCTACTCACATTAGGTGTACTAGGGATTGGCCTAGGTCAGAAGGCTCCCTGGGATTATTTCCCACAAATTCAATGGGAGGCTAGTTTCCCCAGTTTCTGCTAGGTGAACGACGCCTTTGTCTACTAAAACCTGCTCACACCTACCCGGGATGCAGGGTACTGCCTCTCCAAGGAGGCAATGGATCTAGTCAGAAGTTATGGCCATTACTACATCCAATTCCAGCAACATACTTACATAAGGATAACCGGCTTCTCTGGTAAGCCTTACTTGTTGCCCAAACATTGTGGGAACAAGATAATTCTCTTGGAATATTGCAGACAACTATTAGAATTGCATGCCTTATAATCTTAAAAAAGGTGAAAAATGTTCCATTCCCAATCACTTGTGAGAATTACTCATGCAGTCTGGCCATAGCCAAGGAGGCAGATAGTGAACTCAAGAGCTTGAACTTGATAGAATTTTATCTAGCATGGAAGAACTTTGACCTGCTTGGAAAAATTGCATTGGCACTTCCCATGGCATCAGAGCCCCACCAATTTCACATGGAGGACTTCTGGGAAGATTGCCAAGATGATGTTGAAGTCTGGAGCTAGCATTACATCTCGATGACCATCGGAATGAAGGAAATATTGAAGCTTCAAAAATTCCCAGATGACTTCTCAGACGCTGGACCCACAATAGATCCCCAATACAAGGCAAGGGGAATTGATAAGCTGGCCCTCCCACCGGTACACTGGAATTCCCAAGAGGGGCCTACCATTGAGGAAATCACTCGCAACATGGTCGAGTGCAACCATGAATACTTTAAGAGGGTATGCCCCGAGAGCACCTGCAGAATTGGCCCGACAGTACAAAAGTTCACCTCTAGGGCTGGAACCTCAGCACAGGGAGAGGATAGAGGAAAGAGAATAATGGAATCTCCAACCCTATAGGAGACCCCCATAAAAATGCAACTAAAACTATCAATAGCATCCTCCCAGCAGATGAGGGAGAAATTAATCACGCGGTTGGCCACTCCAGTGCTCATGACCAGAATTATCTGTCCTCCCTCTTCCCCTTCACTAGAAGCATTAATGGTCAGGGCAAGAGGAATAGATCTGGAAGAGGAGCGGGCAGTCCTAAGGGATGTGAGGCCTCCTTTGGTTACCAGGCGAAAGAAAAGACTCAATCCAAATCCAAAGACAGAACCGGAGCTTGGGATGCCACACACCCCAGAGATACAAATTGTTTTTTTAGACTCCCCTGAGCTGGAGAAAGAACATGAGCACGCTGACGTCCCAAAAAATCCTCCCCCTCAAGAAGAATTTGATGATGTATTTAGGACTGATGAATTTGGGAATTTGCAGGGAGACATCATACAGCTAGAGGCAGAAATCCCAGAGTAGGAGGAAGCTCCATAACAGGAACCTACGCAAGAGTAGGAGGTACAAATAGAAGAAGAAATGGGAACGGAACAAGAGATTGCCTTCAAAGTCCCAGAAGCCTGGGATGCAGGAGTTTCAAACCAACAGAAGCAAAGTGAACAAATGGCATCGGTTGGGGAAACCGGACCTATGGGAACAACTGTGACCCCAACCATCATGTTCCAGATGCCACTTCTAAAGATAACATTTGGGGAGGTAATCACTACAGCCCAAATTTTGAATCTTGGCCTGCTGCCTCTCCCACTACCAAAAGATGTACTGGCAGAAGAAGACACCCCAACAACAAAGGCCGAGCAAGAATAGCAATAGGACGAAGAAGAAAACCCTAGGGAAAGTCATGAGGACCCAAATATTGCCAAGGATATAGGTGGCAGGGTAAAGGACACAGGTATCATTGGGGAAAACATCACTGGTGAGTCAAAAGATACAAAGGAGTTGAAGGAGACTCATACTATTGAAAGGGCACAACAAGATCCCAGGGAGAAGTCATAGGAGCAAATTTTCGTTGCAAAGCCACCCCTACCACCATAGTGGTTGGTGAAATCTTGAAATAGAAAGGCCCCATCAACACCCAAAGCCCGTCTTTCTTTGGAAGAGATGATGGCTCAGGCGTGAAACCCGCCTAACGTTAAGAAATCCTAGATGGTTCACACTCTTTGAACCGAGCCGAGTGGAGAAATAGTCGCACTAATCATGATACCTTCCCCAGATGTAGATAAGGTAATGGCTAAGGCCAGAGATCATAATGTCACAGAGGTGTCACTCAGGAAGAGAGGAAAATAGGTTGAATTAAACCTGTTGAAAGAAGCAGCCAACGCAGTGGAGGCTCGCTACGAAAAAGAAGCTCAAAAGTTCAAGGCAGAAAAGGAGAAAAATGCAAACCTCATGGGTTTGTTGACTGAGCTAGCTCAGCCTATTAGTTTTATTCCTCTAGGGGCCTTTACATCAGATGCACCGCTTCTGCAGAGTGATATAGACTCATTACGGGCAATGAAGAAGAAGGCCCAAGCGGTTTATGAATGGGTTGCCTTGCAGTTGGGAAACATCTAGTGTTTCCTGGTGTCCACACTCCTAGATTTATATGCGGCCTACCATGTCTTACACCAAGACAAAACTACCATCAACATATGGGAGGGGGACATCGATAATTTTGAGGCATGGAAGGTTGAATTAGAGGATCTCATCAGCCTCGGAGAGGAGATTGTTTCCGAGTCCAGAATTTTAGGAGAAGAGTCATTTGATTTCATGAGAACCCAACACTCTAGACATGACCTCACATTGGGGGTAATCAAGCAACTGGTGGGGAATCTGCATGATAAGGTTAATGCAGTCCAATATTCTTTCAATTTATACAAGTCTTTTGTTTCAAAGGTCTCCGGAGCTGATCCGTTTAGCACCGACACATGCACGCCAGAAGAATATGTTTTGGGGAAGTTTGACAAATTAATGGAATCAAGATATTAATCCCCAGAGGGGATAGACAGAGAAAAAATGACACAAATAACTCGCATGATACTCAGTGGTCATGATGTGACAAAGATGGCCGAAGAATTTAAGAACAATATTTTGGACCAATGAGAACAAATTGAGGTGGCCAAGTACCGGTGGGCTGGCCTTAAAGACATCAATGAAGATGGAATTTCCCATCTCCTCTAGACCTTCAATGATAGTAAACAACAATAGAGATTTTCCAGGAGCTGGAGAAAACTCAGGGAAGATGTTTTGTATTCTTTATTCCTTACGAACGTAAGTTACCGGATCCTGGAATTCTGGATCCCACATTTTTGTATCCTTTAAGGTGACTCGTGTCCTGGTCCCCAAGGCCGACCGGTCACTTTCAAAGTAGTTAATAAAGGTTTTTAGAAGGTCGATAGCTACATCAAGGCACGTCAAATCGGAAAGAGGTTTTCTAACAGATGGTCTTCTTAAGGCGCTGCTTCAATGTTACACCTGGTGCATCGGAGACAGGGCGCTGCTCTCCCATTTATGAGACATGTAGCCTCAATACCCGGGGGATCGGATTTCTTCCTTGTCCTTTTTGGCTCTCTTCTCGAGGCTAATTCTTCCACTCCATCCTTCTTGTCTTATTCTTCTGACATGTCAAACCTTCTCCATCTTGAGGTCCTTTGTAACGTGGTGTAGGTAGTACCGGCCACCGGATAATATATTTTATTGTAAAGTTTAAAATAAGTAAAATAAGTTAGGGTTAGGGTTAGATAGAAAGATGTGTATAAATAGTAAGTCTGGCCTTATTCCAAGGGTCGGTAAAATTGATGATTTTATAGTCCATAGTAATAGCAAAGTAGTTTTTCTCATTTCTTAGTTGCAGAGCTCAATGCTCCATAGTTTCCAAGCTTTAAGTAGTTAGATGCTCCCTTGGAGCCACCATTGTACCACACACCAGTGCTTGCCGGAAGAGATGTTAATAAAGAAGAAAGAATTCTCTCAATGATGTTGTTGGCATTTTGTCTTCTGGGTTAACGATATTTTATGCTTTGTGTTCTTTATGTCCTTTTCTCTGATGCTTAAAGTAGATTAACGACCTCCTTTCCTTTTCTACTGATGAAATATGAACTAATGGATGTATGTTTCTTTGGTATTTAGTGTAGTGTGTTAGAGCATTGTTGATGTTTTGAATGTTTAGCATAACTATAGGTAGATGAAATATTTCTAACTCTGCAGTATCTTTTTCATTTTATTTGTAAAGTGTAAGCATGCTTGGAGAAACCCCACTTACTTGAATCCCTGGAGTTGACGAGTTGAAGATAACCAGTTATCCCCCTTGAAAAATAGTCACATCTCCCAACCAAGCCCCGCACTATCTAGACCCGAATCTCACATGCTTGGAGGCCCAGGGAATCTAATTTCCTCGAACAACCTTTACAGGCAAAGTTGGTTGGTACCCCGGTACCTAGTGACAACTTACCTCTGTTGGTGGACCCGGTCACAAGAGTCCCATCAATAGGTATTTGATTATAGTGAGTTGAAAGAGGCTGGCTTTGCCTTATTCCCACTTGGGTCATTCTCATGAGATTTTTTCCTCAATGGAAGGCCCTCTAATTTTTTTTGAGTAGTCACAACAATTTTTCTCTTGCATGAACAACCATGAGAGCCAGTGGGAGAGGATAATGTATGATGTGAGGTTGCGCTCTTATAGATTTTGTGCAAGTGCACCAAAGACTTCAAACATGTGGTTAATTATCTCATCAAGTTAGGCATTGTTTTCTAAATCCTAGAATGTAAGAAAAATCACAAAGATCTTCTTTTTAAGCTCCAAATCCAAGTGTTTTGATTTTCCTTGTTGAATTTTAGACTGAAAAAAGTGTTTGATTTACTTGTTCAATTTTAAAATCTGAAATTGAAATGTTTGATTGCTTGTTCAATTTTAGAGCCCAAATTGACATGTTTGATTGAGTTGTTCAATTTTTATCCAAAGCCAATTTTAAAGCCCAAATATGAAGTGTGAAGTGATGAGGACACATACAAGGTCAATTTTAAAGCACCAAATCAAAAGTGAGTGAATTCTATTAAAGTAAAAATAATTAGCAATCCTGCCTTTTGTCCAAGAAATATTGTTGATGTGCAGAAAACATAAAACACAACTCTAGAACTAGCGATCATGTAGGTATTTCAGTAAGTAAAAAGCATGTACAAAAAAGTGATAGAAAATAGTGAAGTATACTTGTCATACCAGCGATCCCGCCTATTCAACTACCTGTCTTCGATCCTTCCTGGTCAACTAATGATCCCATACTGTTACAAATTTTTAGATTTTTATAGATTTTTTAGTAATTAATGCCCTTAGACATACAATTTGTTAGACAACAGTCCTGCATGTTCAACCCGTGATCCCATTGACTGTCAGAGGAGAAAGAGAAGACACAAGATAGAAGAGAAAAAGAAAGAGGGTTTTCCTGCAGGTTCACGTTCCTGTCGACAAAGGTTGTGTTCCCATCGTTTGTCCACACAATCCCACACGGTGTGAAAATTTTGTTGCTGTGTAAGTTTTGAGAAAAGTACGAAGAACACAAATGCCTTCCCTAGCTCCTTGCAACCTGCAAAAACCCAAAAATCCCCTTGCAAATTAGTCAAACAACAAAAAATATTAGTTTTTCGGTTAGTTTTTGCAAAGAAATATGATGGAAATGAAGAGACTACCCCTTGAAGTGGGTCCCACCGGGCATGCATAAATATATGCAATAAAAACTAGTGTACTAGTAGGAATGGATAAACAAGTCAATCATTCAACAAACTAATCTATTACAACATATATGATTAGACAAAATTTAAGAATTAAAATCACCAAAAAGGGCCTAAGAACTTGCAAACCCTTTTAAACCAATGAAGCCTCCCTGCTGTGTATATTTGCCCAAGAATATTAGATGTGTGCTCAAATGTGGAATTTCTCAAGCTTCAAAGGATTTGATTTTGGGATGATTTTGGCATTATAAGGTTATGAGTCTTATTTTTGAATCTCAAATAGGCATTATGATATTGCATGAAAGATGAATGATTTGTGAAGGAAGTGAGGGCTCAATTTATAGGAATAGAGGAGTGAAAATGGAGGGATAGGATTGAAACTTTGTGGATGGCCAAGATGCATTTAGAGGTGAGCACATAGATTGTGATTCTTCAAACCCATAGCCTTGTGACAAGTGTCACAAGGAGAGAGCTTGAGAAGACATGAGAAGACGGGAAGATATGTCATAAAGGCACATATTGTCTCAAATCCAAAAGGTCAATCCTTGAAGATTGTGACCATTTTGGGAAGAGGGAATGGGGCACAAAGATCTAAGAATTTGGTTGAAGGTGTAAGAGCATTTAAGGTTGATAAGTGGAGAGGGAGTTGGTATTGGAGGAGATGTGATATGAGGTTGACTTTGGACTGGGTTAGGATTTCTTAATCCATGGATTATGATTGTGCAAATGTTTAGTGGATGATTAGGCTTGGATTAGAGGGCAAGTGGGAGATTGGTACATGTGAAGAGGTTGGGTTGAGTTTGAACCATGGGTTAGGTGGTTGATGCTTGGTTTAGTTACGGGTTAAATTTTGGAGCTATGTGCTCAAATTGAGTTAAATAGGATTTTATTTAATTCAGTAGAGTAAAAATGGATAAATGATTTAATTAAATAAAATAGTTGTATTTTTTTTAATTAATTAAAGAATGCGGTTAATTAATTCAATAGCCAAGGTTGCATATTTAATCAATTGGGTTATAATTAAATTAGGAGATCATCATAGTTTAATTAAATAATAATATTTAATTAAAATGCCTTGGAGAGAGCTAAATTTTATTATGAGATCGTTAATAAGATTTAGGTGTCTACACTAATATTACAAAAAATAGTGCCATCCGCCTTCCTATTTCCCTTGATTACTAGATCAAATTTTTCTTTCAAGGGCTCTAATTAAATCAACCTCAATGAAAAAATTTGGGACAATTAACCTAGCAAGGTCTAGGAGCCACAAGTTTGAAACATGGGCCTTATCTCTATTCTCAAATAAATATTTAAGAAATTTACACCCAGATTTGGGTATGTCTACAACTCTAAATTTTGCACAATTTTCCCTGAAGACAAACTTACTCTCATGTTTTGTGCTAGATTCTGGTAAAATATCCAGAATATCTCGATGCAAAAACCTAATATCTTTCTTTGGAACTCTGGGGGCTTCTATAATATCTACATCCTCATTTCTATTTTGGCCCTCTCCTAGTTGTACTGGTTGTGCAAATGTCTCTACCATAGGAAACTGAGACTTCTCCTTTCTAACCATTTGTTGCACATTCTCCTATTTCTTTTCTTCTTTAAAATTTTTAATGTATTACATCCTGATTCCTTTTATTTTAACTCCTCTAGTTTATTTTTACAAACCCTTTTTGGTCTTGAGGATTTTCCCTTAGTCTTTGGTTTCGAGGGTTCCCCCTTAGTTTTTTTCAAGGTTTCTACCTTTTTAGGCTTGTTCTTGGAGAAAAAATACTACTACAAATACTTCTAGGGCTTTCAAAAAATTATATAATCCCCTCAGCTATATCCCCCGCTTGAAAAACAACACAGAGAGAAAATTTGACCACTTAAAGTGTATTGTTTAGAAAAACTTACTAGTTTTCTAATAAATTATGCCTGGCCACCTCCTTATCTTGCAAAGGTCACCTTCCTTCTTCAAAATGCAAAATAATGTGAAAATTGAAACAACTCTCAATTAATTCAAGGCAATGAATTTTACTCACCATTAATTCATATGTTTGACTTGATTGTGCAATCGGGAACCACACTCTCGAATTCAAATTTTAGTTGTTGATCACCTTTGAATCGATAATATAGATTAATTTGGCCATCTTCAACTCAAATTTGATGTGTTAATCAAACCCTGAAGTCATGCACTTAACTGTAGTTTTCATCTTGACCTGTGAGGTAACACGGGGTGGCCACTTGTCATTCTTATTCAAAATACTGGGTTCCCGCGATACAAAAACTATACACTTTTCTACTCCTGAGGGAATGCGTAGTAACCACATGTTATTCCTTTTTGGAATTATGATCTTCTACAACATAATATCTATTCATTTTTAAACTCCTGAGGGAATGCGGGAAAACAAAACATTTTAACTTCTTTGTGTCGTAGGTTCATATGAGCAAGCTTAACTCTTCATCTAATCTCATGAGGGAATGTGGGGTACCAACAATCTTCTCATGACTTATCATCCCACTAGCCCTTGGTACTTGTATTTATTCATTTAATTTCATGAGGGAACACATGATATAAATTTTCATCAGGACACTTTGTCTCAAAATTTTGTGCCTCAACTTTATCATATTCCTTTACCCACAAGGGAATGTGGGGTAACACTATCTCGTATCATCTTAGCACCCCGCCACCTCTCAGTCAATTTCTTGAAATCACTGACCAATCTGAGGGAATGCATGATATCTCTTCTTCATAACATCTTCATGTCCCACAATCCGTAAACACCCTTCATCCTTTTTCCTCACATCAAGAGGGAATATGCGAGATATTTCACACTTCTTTCTTCCTTACCTTGTAGTCCCTCATAACATTTCTGTTTATAATCATCCAGTGTGAGGAAATGTAGGGTGGCATCTTCTAATGCTTTATTCTCATATCACATTCTTGTGAACATCACCACTATCTAACATTGAATCATGAGGGAATGAGGGATCACCTAAAGGTTTTGATTTTGCATGTTGCTTTAATAATTTTTAAACATGAGATTCCAAAGGGTCACGACTAGGAAACATTTAGAAAATACTACAAATGACTTAAAAGGAACTGATTACCCTTTGAAAAGGTATTTTCATTTAATGTGGCTAGGAATCAAATATTTTAAAGATAAAATCAACAACTTAAATTCACTATTGTGTAGTTTTCAATGTGGTATTTTTGTTCACTATTGTATAGTTTTCAATATATAAGTATGTGTGCATAATTAATCTTTTTACTTGTTATTTTTAATTAATTATTTCATTGTTATTAGACTATTATTGTTAGTTCATTTCTTTACTAATATTAGTTTATTTTCTTCTTTGTTCATTTTTTGTATTTCTTTCTCTCTCCAAAATCTGAATCAAGAAACTTCTTCCTTTCCTTTATAAGACAATATCAACAATTCATTTTTCTCATTCTTATACACTTGATGATGAATGGCTTGTGCGATTTGAAACATCGAGAAAATTAAAAAAAATACAATGTATCCCCTAAAAATATTTCAGCTAACTTAAAAGGAGTTTCAACTGAATACCTTAGGTCAAAAATAGAATACAACTCAATCACAAGGCCACAAAGGTAAGGCCAATACTTAGAAAATTTTGATGCTTGGATCAAACACATATACAAAAATATTAACAAGTTTTTTTGGAGGTTGGTAATAAATATAATTTTATTTATATATAAAAAATATATTTAAATTGAAATCATTCTACAAAAAATATTTATGCCAACAACCGAAGGTTTAAAGACTCAAAACCCTACCCCTCCCGAACCAACACAAAAAATGGCACCCACAACTGGACATTATTATAACCCACCATTATAATTGAAAAACCCACCTTGGCCCAACTTTAAAACCTATCATTGCATCCATTTATCAAAATTCATCGATAAACGAAGTAGCTACATGCCAAAATTGATTGGTACCAGAAACATGACAATGCAAAACAAATGTAATGACCAACAAAGAGTCAAAAGAAAAGTACAATTTGGGAAAAAAATAGTACAAAGTTGAGGCTCACACATAAATCATTGGTTTAGTGGCACCACCACCCTTCGACCCAAAGAACTTTTCTTCCATCATTCCATGTTTCATTCAGGCACTACCAAGGCCTCCTTCTCCTCACAATGAATGAAAGCCTTCAGGCAATTTCACTCAAATAGGACTTCTTCCCTTCGCCTTTCTCTATTAAAACCCCTAGGTCACTTCAAGAAAAGGAATTAATTCCTCTAGATCCTCTTTGGAAGGGTCCTAAATACCTTCCTCGACATCAAAACCCATATTAGGGACAACCCATTCAAGCACATAATCGAGTCTAAACAAAGACTCGTAATTCAAAATGACTTGCATGACCCATGTGAGAACAATGCATGTTAGAAAGTAGAGTCCACCAAGATAAATGAGGGAGGGGTGAATCATTTATCTAAATAATATAACTTTTATCAACCTTATTAAATCTGAAACATGTAAATAACAATAAGAGCAACCACAAAAAGATAACCATACACAATAATACCAGATTTGATAACTAGGGAACCTCTTGAACAAAGAGTAAACCCTGGTGGGAATGATGCCCATAAAAGTATGTACTAATATGAAAATCCTTGTGAGAGGATGGACTCTATTAGGAGTCTATGAAATACATTCAATACATATTAGTCCCTGTTAGGAGACTTTGAATCCCCGTTAGAAGATTTTAACCCTGTTAGGAGTTGTGGAAAGCAGAATGACCCACTGTCCAAATAGCTTCAAGGACAAGACCACTGAACCCATTGTCCAACTGATCTCTATATTATTCAAAATAGAATAATACCAAATAAACTAAATTCTAAAAATCTATATCCTCTCTTCTCTGATCATGCCTCTGCTGCACCAAATACTACTAGATATGCCCACTTCGCTTCACATACAATCCTTCAGATCACCACACTTTGCTCTTTTTATTTCTTTCAATACTGCTACAAAATCATACATACATGCTCTCTCTCTCTCTATATCTTCATTCTTCATTCATATTAAATCAAATAAATAATCTTTCCTTTATACCAAGCCCAATACTTCACAATTGAGTCATCTAATTAAGCCTAAACAATTATGAAATATAAAACAATACACGTGACATAATTACACAACATTGTCAGCTCAAAAACTTAATAATTATTCACACGTGTGATCCCAGAGTAAGCGGTCTAAGTTAGATCACCTTCATACTGTCTTCAAACTCTTCATAACTTCGACAAACCAAATTCCATGCTAGTAAAAAGATATAATCAAAACATTGCAAATTGTCTCTTACAAACTCTGTCAAAGTATGATCTTCACTAACAATTGAATAATTGTCACCAATAATTGAATCTTTGTACGCGCTCTTAACCACATTATCATGATACTATATAAAATACATTCTCAACTACGCATAACCTCATCTGCTATTCTTTGTCTGTTATTTTGTTAATCTTCACTAAAACACTATGTTGATATCCAAACAGTATGCTGACATCAATGACAAACATAGTCACTAATGTAACATAAGAAAACTCTAGTAATACTAACAATCTCCCCCTTTCGAATTGATGGAAACATAGATGAAAAAAATCCAATGTTCCCTGAATCCAAAACTTTGCTACTGCTCTTGTCTTCATCAAATCTTCTTTAACAATCATTGTCTTCCTCATTCTGTATATTTTTCCTCTCTTTCACTATTTCACCACTTGTTTTTCATGTATTTTTCTCCCCCACTGACATCAATGACAAAAGGCATCACTATGTCAATCTAATACTAGCTTGAATGTCCAAAGACACTGTGTAATGCCCCGCCAAGGAACCCAGGAGAACTAACCTAAACATGAGACTAAGCTAACAAGATGAATTTTTTTTAAATGTTTACAAAAAATAATGATAACAACATGGAAGCAACACAATGAGATACATGACATACACATAAGAAAAACTCAACAAAGGTTACAAATCTTGAGGGTTCCTTGACGTAGAATTACTTAAGAAAAATAATATATGAAGAACAATTATAAAGACTAACATAAAGGATACATCAATTGAATCCAATAATATACATCTCATATAATAAGACCACATATACATATGATACCCAAGGTATAGAACCAAATAAATATCCAATGCACAAGTGGCATGGTATGCAATAATACATAACAATACAATACAATACATCCTTGAAAGGATGTAAACCAATATACAAATATGGTACAAATATACAACTCATGAAACTGAACAAGTCTCCAAAATACTAAGAAAATAGAACTACAACAAGGACCATCCAAGCATGAAAAAGAACCATCAGATCTCAATGGTAATAAGAATCACTACCACCCGACCTCGTGGATCCAAAGGTCCACTCCTACCGTGCTGAGGAGATAACATCAAACCCACACACGGGAACACAATCCAGAAAGACTAAAATAGAAGTATAAGGATAGGAAAGATTAAGACACACTGGAGATCCAAGGTCAAAATAAAGGTACACCATCCAAAGATAAAGGACATACATAAATTAACCAAAACATCAACAAGAACCAACCACTGAAAAAAAAAAAAGACAAATACCAATACCACAACCATAAAAGGTGAAACAAGACCTATGGAGGAGACTTAGGCTACATTCTATGGGAGTGTCATCACATGGTCAATCACTTGAGTTACCTTGGATTGGCCACTCTCGACCCCAGACCCTTAACATGACTCATGTGGAACTAGAATACCCTCTCATACAGATGATGAATCTAATCATATCTACTCTCTAGGTATCATCCCATTCTCATCCTAAGCATGTACTAGCGCTCAAGGCATAAGCAAGGCATCATGATCCATCTTGTATTTAAAGTAATCCCCAAGTTTTATTATTAAATTATCACTTATTAATAACTTACGATAGGATACCTTGGAATTGGCCTCTTTGGGCCCCGAACATCTATTGTAAGCCACTCCCCTAAGATGCACCTAATTAACCACCCCTAAGCTGAAGGTCATAAATAATCTCATAAAAATCATAAACTGGTTCCTACCCATATAGGAACTACTGGTTCTCCATTAACCATAACAACATGAGGAACTCTCAAAAGATCACATATCAAGAGTTTAGAAATACTAGGTTCAGGAAGGACAATCGAACCAAAATAACATTATAGGAAACATGCACTGGAAATCACTCACAAGACACCATGAAGAATCAAAACCCAAAACCCTCTGGTTTTACATCCTAGAAGTCAGCTATTCCCAACAAATACTCAAAACAGATAAAGTTTCATAACAGAAAAGAATATGCACTTCATTCTAATAAACATCTAAAATAATTTGTCATGGCATGATAAACACATCTCTAGAAAGAGCTAATCAAAGAATGTAGTGATAAACAAATTTATAACATTCGTTATGCAAATTCATTTATCTAGTAAAATTACTAACAAAACTATAATTAATTTTCAAGGAAGATGCAAATAAAATTCCTATAGATCAATTTATAAAAATCTATCACATATAAATTAATCTATTTTAATAATTACTAAGACTCAAATATAATTACAAGTAAAAGTTTATTGGAATCATCCACATAATTTAATTTAATTTATTTATTTTTAAATAAAATTTTCTGAAAATAAAATACCCACTGCATGCTAATTAAAAAAAAGGTTTTTTTTTTATATAAAATTTCTAAAAATAGAATACCACTCCATACGAATTCAAAAAAGTTTTTTTTTGTAATTATTTTTATTTATTTATTTTTAAATAGAATTTCTAAAAAATCTAATTTCTAAAAATAAATTTTATAAAGAAACATCATTTCTAAAAATAGAATACTATTGCATGCAAATTCCAACAAGAACTATTTTAATACAAATAAATAAATCCTTCTTAAATAACATGCAAATAAATATATCTTATAAATACTTATTCTTTAAAAAATCTTATTTAATTAATTTTCATAATAAAAGAGAGAACGTGTATTTATCCTCATTTTATATTTGACTATGCAATTGTAGATCTACGTGCAATAATATTAAATTACTTAAATAATAAAACATGCAATTTGATGCAACCAAGGAAAACATTATAAATTTAATATTAATTTTTTTTTAAGAGAATTTTTAAACATGCAATAAACTCTATTCTTTTGTTTCCATGCAAATCTGGACCCGATTTTTGGACAGGAACCTGGTAAGGGTGCAATTTTCTTTCCAAGGTAAGGGATTTACAAATCTGAGGGTTTCAAGCCAATTTTAACAACAATAACAAATTTCTCTCAAAGAAGACTTTTTTCACAAATTTGAAACCCTAAGGGCAAAATTGAAAACTAAATCATTCCAATTGAAACCCTTGATGCCCAAATACAACCAAAATATTTCAAATGAAACCATTATGCCCAAAACACAGATATGTCATGCAATCATGAAGGAAATACCACAAAATTGATCCAATAACCTATTTCCCCAATTTTAAGAAATCAAATCACAAGATAATAAAACAAGGAAGATTCAAACAAATGATCCTAGCATTTCAGATGCATAGAAGACAAGGATCTGAAAGCTAGAATTGACAAGATCAAGATCCTACCTTAATAACCGATGAGAGGAACAAATTCATAAATCCAAGCAATGAAGAATCCAAAAATGCTCCTAAGCTCTCCACAAATCTACAATCACCTGATTTCTCCTTCTTCGTGATTGAACAACCTCTAAAATGGCTTTCAATCCAAGGATATAGAAAACCAAGCAATCAGGTTTTCAAAAAGTGAAACCCTAAAGGGAATATTAATAATAAAAAGAAAATCTTTATTTTCAATTTTCACTTAAAGCATGCACATCTCAACTTTATAATATAAAAGCAAAATCGTAATTGAAAATGTATGAGAAATATTTCAATTAAATAAATCAATTAATCATGCAACTTAAAGCAACACCCAATAATTCAATAAATCAACTTTGCACAATTAATTACAATAATTAAATTTAATATTTATTAAATCTCAATTATTTAAATCAAGACTTAATAATTAAATCAATTAATTAAATATAGGCATTTAATTA
>MU227450.1:265355-277832 GCA_018584345.1 Thuja plicata
TATAATTGATGATTCACAATATGATTTTCCTTTCCAAAGTGTTACTGATTCAGCACTAGGAGATCCCATTGATGGGAGCTCTACTAGTGGTTCTTTCCTTATTGCAGGCTCAGGTGTTGATCATGCTTCACCTCTATTTTCTATTGCAAATGAACATACAAAATAGATAAATGTGTCTCAAGAATCTCAATGGTCACTTGAAGATTTGGGCCCCCCTCCACAAGCAATTACATCTTTGTATTGTCAAAGTGCTATCCACTTAGCAAACATTCCTATGTACCATTCAAGCTCCACCGATCCAGTTGAAGAAATGCATGATGATCAAGCTACCAACAATATACTGAAGACTCTTTCAAAAGAAACAACTCAAAATCATTGTAAAAATTTGGGTGTCATACCTATTGATCTCATCTCCCCAAGTAAAGATTAAAGGGGGATGTTAGAATTAATCTTTCCTTGGTATCTATGTAATTAAATGATATACCAAGGTCTTGTCATATTATTTGTAATTCCTTTAATAAGGAAATTAGATATTCCTCCTTAAGACACATCACACATTTGGCACACACACAATGTGGATGTGGCATTCATAGGAGAAGGGAGTTACATGCAAACTCCTCCACTCATCTCTACTTAAGAGATGCCTCTCACACACTTGAATATAATCATCTCCTCTCTCTAATTTTCTTCTATCAATCTCTCATTGCTCTCAATATTGTATTGAGCTTATTGCTCTCATTCTTTAGGCTTTGTGCCATATTCATATTATTCACAAGGGGTTTTTTCTTGCTTTTCCCATTTCAAATCCTTCTGTTCTTGTCATGGTTCTTGGAGCATTTTTGTGAACTATTGGTTGATCAATTGAAGAAATCTCTCTCTCTCTCTCTCTCTCTCTCTCTTTCAGTATTTTGGTAAAATCTTTTCTTTTGCATACTCTCTTGGATTCTTTCCTTCTTATTTTCCTTATTTTCTTTAAGTTTCTAACAATTTTACTGATGGTGCATGTCCAAACCACAATTCATAAGGAGTCTTGTTTTTATCTACTCTGATTTGTACTTTTTTATTGTATATACTGTTTTATTCAATGCTTCTCTCCAAAATGTCTTTGCCACATCATTCTCAAACAACATAGCTCTTGTTGCTTTAGTTACAGACATGTTCCTTCTTTCTGCAATACCATTCTGCTCAGGTGTTCTAGGGGCTGAAAGTTGTCTCTTAATACCATTCACTTCACAAAAGGTGTTAAACTCACTTGAAGTAAATTATCCTCCTCTATTTAATCTTAAACATTTAATCTTCATTCCTGATTCATTCTCAACTGTATTCTTAAGCAATCTAAACTTCTCAAATGCTTTTGATTTTTCTTTAAGAAAAGCTACCCACGTCATTCTAGTGAAATCATCAACAAGAATCATAAAATACCTTTCACCATAAAATCCTCTTGTTTTGGTAGGACCACTCAAATATGTATGAAAAATATCCAAATTTGTTGTTGTATTGAACTTCTTGCTGGGAAAAGAACTTCTCTTCATTTTTTCCATAGCACGTTCTTTGCATACCATGTTAGTAGGTTTCACAATCTTAGGCAAATCTCTCACTGCAAATGTAGTACTTGCTTTCACAATGTTATCAAAATTTATGTGACAAAATCTTTTATGCCATAACCAACTATCATCAAATTTAGCAATCAAACATGTCATCTCAACAAGGTTCGACTAAAAAACATTACCTCTAGTTCTTGTACATGTACTAACCATCTCACCATCCTTATCCTTGATACTACAAGTCTTTTCTGCAAACCGTACCTGATAACCTTTATCAATTAACTATCCAATAATCAAAAGATTATGTTTCAATCCATCTACAAAGTAAGGATCATCAGTATTAGTCTTTCCATCAAGTGTAATAGATCCAATTCCTTTTATACGACAAGGTGCATTTTTTCCAACTCTAACAGTTCCTCCATCATAGTTGTTAATATTTACAAATTTGTCCATATCACCAGTCATATGATAAGAACAACCACTGTCTATGATCCAATCAATTTTATTTTCAACTTGGGACACTAAGGATTTCTCTTCTCTAACTTCTTTTTAGGACTTTCTTCTTTAATTGCAATAAATCCTATCTCATCACTTTCACTCAAGAATTTCTCAATACTAGCTTCAAATTCTTCATCATCAGCATAATAACATTCTTTAGGTCTTCTAGACTCAAATTTCTTATATTTCTTCACTCTCTTAGGACATTTAGATGCAAAATGACCATATTATTGACAAGTCAAACATTTAAAAAATTTCTTACCTTCAGGTTCTCTCTTCACAAGTAGGGAAATTCCTTCTTCAATCTTTTTTTCTTCTTCAAATTTAGATCTGTTGTTGCTCGCATAGTCTCCATTAACATTAACATTCCTTGTAGAAGTAGGATGAACACTCAGTGCACTAAAAGTTGTTTCAATTCTAGGCAAGTCTCCAGACTGTTTCAAACTTATCTCTGCTGATTCCAATCTTCCTAGAAGAGCCTCTCTAATGAATTTCTCAGTGCAAGGGATAACTTGTTCTATCATCTGCACCGTCTGCTTGAATGTTGGGGTCAAGGTTTTAAAAATCTTCCATATAATCTCATCTTCATATTTATTTCCTTCACAAGCTTTAATACCTGCAACAATCTCTGATATTTTGCCAATATAACTTCTAACTGATTCATCTTCCATCATTTTAGCTTCTGGATATATACATATCAACCTGATTCTCTTAGCATGCTTATCACCTTCAAAAGTAGATTCCAAAGATAACTAAATTTCATGAGATGTTCTCAAAGTTTTTACCTGACTATACTCATTCTCGGGAAGTGCTGACAAACGTTCTTTTCTGGAAAGTATGTTACACATGAATAGATCTCTCTCAGTTCCAATACATTCCTCTATCTTATCATCTTCAATGATTTCTTTCGCATTCTTAGTAATCAACCAATATCCTGGACCTAAACATATCAAGGGTGTCTTCATCTTCTCTTTCCAGCTGTCAGAATTAACTCCATCAAACTTAGGAATTTATTTTATGAAATGAGTCATCATTGATCTCCTTAAGCTGTTAAAATTTTCCCTGAAGGACCTGATGCTCTGATACCAATTGTTAGAAAGTAAAGTCCACCAAGATAACTGAGAGGAGGGGGTGAATTTTTTATTTGAATAATATAACTTTTATCAACCTTATTAAATCTGAAACATGTAAATAACAATAACAACCACAAAAAGATAACCATACACAATAACACCATATTTTTTTAACTAGGGAACCTCTTGATCAAAGAGTAAACCTTGATGGGAATGATGCCCACAAAGAGATGTACTAATATGAGAATTCCTTGTGAGAGGATGGACTCTGTTCGGAGTCTATGAAATACATTTAGTACATATCAGTCCATCTTAGGAGACTTTGAATCCATGTTAGAAGATTCTAACCCTGTTAGGAGTTGTGAAAGGCATAAGGACCCACTGTCCAAACAACTTCAAGGGAAATACCACTAAACCCACTGTCCAAATGATCTTTGTATTATTTAGAACATAATAATACCAAATAAACTAAATTCTGAAACTCTATATCCTCTCTTCTCTGACTGTGCCTCTGTTGCACCAAATACTACCAGATCTTCCAACTTCGCTTCACATACAATCCTTTAGATCGTCACACTTCGCTCTTTTTATTTCTTTCAATACTGCTACAAAATCATAAATACATGCTTTCTCTCTATATCATCATCCTTCATTCATATGAAATCAAATAAACAATCTTTCCTTTATACCAAGCCCAATACTTCACAATTGAGTCTACCAATTAAGCATAAACAATTACGAAATATAAAACAATACACGTTACATAATTACACAACACTGTCGGCTCACAAACTTAATAATTCTTCACATGTGCGATCCAAGACTAAGCGTTCTTAGTCAGATCACCTTCATACTATCTTCAAACTCTGCATAACTTTGGCAAACCAAATTCCATACCAGTAAAAAGATATAATCAAAACATCGCAAACTATCTCTCAGAAACTCTGTCAAAATACAATCTTCAATAAATCTCGAATAACTATCACCAATAATTGAATCTCCATACATGCTCTTAACCACATCATCATGATACTATCTAAAATATTTTCTCAATTGCACATAACCTCGTCTGCAATTCTACGTCTGTGCTAACTCAATCTATGTCTGTTATTATGTCAATATTCACTAAAACACTATGTTGATATCCAAACAGTATGTTGACATCAATGACAAACATAGCCACTAATGTAACATATGAAAACTCCAGTAATGCTAACACTCTCATCCTCCACCAATTCAAGGCCCCACAACAACACCACAATAACAATATCCATATTTGATATGTACTTATTCCTACCATTGATAAAAAAAATCTCTCATCAAGCCCTATAAAATCTACTCAAACTCCTCATCCTTGAAATTGAAAATGTCTTTTAGCCTTTTTGAGGAGATCGACCCAAATAAGCTCAGTTGTTGCTTCGTCAAAAGCAATGAAATATTAGCTTCCATCACTGCCCCACTTCAAGTGTCAACTTGATTCTTCTACAGAAAGAATAACTAAACTACCACTCTGCCCATACAAAATCACAAACAATTTCAAAAAAAATCATACTACACAATGCCCTTTAAATACAATGAGAGCTCAATCTCATCACATGAATACCCTGGTAAGACATAAATTCTTGAAACCTTCGATCGTTGTGCAAGCACTGGCCCTGATTTCATTCACCTATTCTGAATGTGCAATAATCCTTTGTTTAAATTTCATTGACATCATTGAACATTAATGCCCATTCAAAGAGCACATCCACCACCTTTTTCCCGATCTCCTGACATGACTAATTTGATATTCCTCAAAGGTGGAAATAACATTTAAAATTGCAAAGATAAATTTTTGCAAGTACTAAACGTCCACATTACCATTAATGATTGCACGAACAATAATTAAAGAGTCCCCCTCTAAATGAATTTTAGAGACACCCAACCTTTTACGAAATTTTACAACTTGATGTGTAGCCTTAGCCTGCGCCAAGTTAAATAGCAACTCCAGTTAATTTAAAACCCATCAATTAATATTAGCACCTTCTACCAAATCTTGAGTTTTTCTTAAAACCTAGCCAACTCTTTATCATAACATAAGATAGAAATATAGAGGGGTATGAAAAATGTTAAAGAGAAAATTGATACATAGAATATCTCATGCAAATAGGGTTTTTTTTAATGTGGGTTGTGTATTCGTGGGAGGGGGTGACAAGAAATGAGTTTAGGGAAATAATTTAAAAACAATAGGGGGATTCTTTAGTGTGTCACAGACACACGTGCTATGATTTAGGTTCCCTAAGTGAGGCCCCCATGTCAAATATATAAAAGGAACATGAAACTACATTTTCAAAAATAAATTGAGTATATAAGCCAATTAAAATATAGAGCATAAGGACACACATTTGTTTAAATTAAACCACAAGGCCAAATATATAAAGTACATAAGATACAAATCATGAAGACAACCTTGATAGGAAGTCCTGACATCTACCTCCCTCGAGCACATCATAGGTGATTACATTATTAGGGTGCTTTTCCACTCAATCACGAAGCTTTACACTTCCCAATAACTCTTCTTAACATGATGAATAAGCAACCATGCATGATGATGCCCAATAATATGAAATTGGCACTAGTAATAGAATCTGTACGATATGATATATCTACATTATAATGCTAGTGTAACAATACCATGATATGGTAGAGAGTAATGGGACAAAAACAAAAATTAGTAGCATAGACTAATATTATATTGATCCAACAAGATTTGGCCAAAACATATTTTAAGTTGTTACCGATAAATAGATATTGGGGTGATAATATTTCATTCTTTGATCCTAAGTATTTGACACCATCCATAACACATAAAATAATCATAAAAAATACAATACTACATTTATACATACATGACACACATTAGTATACAAGAGCGCTACAAGACTACAATAAGGCATGCAGATGCATTTGTCATAATGTTACCAAATGTCTACTTATCAAGATATAAATATATCTTTAATTCACAAATATTCTAAAAAATGACAAAACAACAAATCACATGAGTTAAATGGGATGAGACTTCTATAACTCCCCTACACAATTTGCTTGTCCTTTAAGTGCAAGGTTTAGCATGATTTATGCTTACTACATTGGCAACCCTTTGGTGCACATGCACTGGAATACATTTATTTGTGTTTGGTGGATTATCATATCTTTGATAGATATGTTGGATTTTGTTTTTGTTAGGTTCAATTTTATAATTTCTAGAGAACCTTCAACTCAACTTTTTATTGCTTTAATTTCACGGTTACAAAGTTTTAATAACAACATAATTTGATAGTTAATAATAAGTTTTCAACTATTTGTCCTTAGAAACATTCTCTATAATGTTATTTTTGTAGAGAATAAACCCATGAGCCCATGTGGTTGCTTAAGTGCAAATTTTCCTTAATTTTAACCAGCTAGAGTGTCCCCGTGTAATTTTTAAATTACAGGGAAGAGATAATTTTGGAATCTTTCATTATTTTAGTGGAGCAAATACTACTTAAAAATTAAAAATAAGCTTTGGAAAAAAGGGGGTGCTGAAAATAAGCAACAACTGCTTATTGAGAAAAGTGGCATGTGCCTTCACCATATTTTTTCATCTCATTTTTATTTTCCTACAATTTTGCCTTGAAATATTATTTGCAAGAAATATGACTACTAATTTAATTTAAATAATATTTAAGAGGATTGCTTAAAAATAAGTAGGAAGTATTATATCTATGGGGCCACCGACTACACAAATCGTTCCTCAAAAAGTTGAGCATTTGTTGCTAGTAGAAATAAGCTAAGCATCAACATGGGGACATGCCCTAAGAGGTTTTTTTCCTATTCATTGAAATAATTTTACTGTTACCCAAATTTCCCATCCTGTCCAATTTTGGCTACAAGTGGAGAAAATGAGGCTCCCACAAGGGTTGAGCCCAAATTGTAAGGTTTTCTGTCAAGTTCCTAGTCTTTACCCTGTTCTCTACATTTTTATTAGGCCTGGTTCAAACCCTTCATATCTTGAAAACCCTAATTCTTTAGTGGCCCATTCTAATTTTGAGTTACTTTTACATGCCACTTAAGTTCCTTTTCTTCACATGTTTTAAGTTGTTTATCGGCGAGGGAATGTCTTTTTCCTAACGAGTTTACCTTTTCCTAAAGTTTATTTCCTAAGTCCCGTGATAATTTATTTACTCCCAGGAAGGAGATTCTCTTTTTCATCTGACGTTCATCGTGATGCCTTAATCACCGAGATCAAACCTGAAGATTCATTGAGGCATCACGCTCTGTTGACACGTGTCCGCGGTGGGCCAAGCTCTTAGTGGAGTGTGATGTCACCTTGCAAGGAGGAATCAATATTTGAACGGTTGTCACAAAGCATTTATCACCAGATCAAACTTGAAGATTCTTCAAGGCATTGCGCCATCATGCCACATGGACAATGGGGTCACCTTTATTCGAGGTTTGTGGCTAGTTAAACTGTGATCAAGTTTCAATGTATCATGCGGTCAAGGCTTTCCCTTGATGGCCAAGATGAAGGTTTTTATTCATTAAGCCATTGCAACATCGTGCCACGTGTCCATGGCAGGGACAAGCTAAGGTCAGAAAGGTAAAGGTAAAGATTAATCAAGTCATATTTGATCGTGTGGATGGCGCTTTGCCTTAGGGTTAAGATGATAGACAAATAATGTTTGAGGCATTGCGCCAAGGTGACATCTGAAAATTTAAAGCGGTCCTAGGTTTAAAGTGGTAAAGACGCCGTAAGTTTTTGAAGATCTAACGACATGTGTTAAGCCTCAAAGGCCAAGATGAAGATTGTTAATGTTCAAGGCATTGTGTTTGCGTGACGCGTGTCTAGATCAGATCTTGAGCTCGCGGGTGACTTAAAGGAGATTGACGGTTCTATTTTAAATTTGATAAAGATTCAAACCTAGGTCATTGATTGGGTATTTCTGTGCCACCTATGACCATTTTCATTAAATTCAAATTTTCAAATATTTTCTCAGAGTTTCATGGCAGTGGCGACATGTTCCAAATTGCAGAGAAGGTAGATGGATTGAGCTGATCTGTCTGCTTGAATTTATGGCGATGAGAGATATCTTCCAAGTGCATTAATGAACAGACTTGACTATTTTTAGGGTTTCTGATTGTTTAATGAATATCTATTGTAACCCTAATTCTTCCCTGATCTGATTGGATGGATTGACTCCCAAGCATGTGTGTTGGGGGAGCTTGTATATAAGTTGTTTTTTGATCTTTTGTAGGGAGATTTAGAACATGTAAGAGTTTTCTGTGAAATTTTCTCTGTCCTCAAGCTTTTCACATGTCTATAATTCTCATTTTTCCAAGGATTATATGCAAGACTTTCTATGGCATTTTTTCTGCCCTCAGGTTTTCATATGTTTTTGGGATTCTTTCTGAAGCATAATATATTGACTGAGTATTGAAGAAGTTTGTGGGTTATTCTAAGTCTTCTTTCTTTTCTGCATCGTTGTGTGCTATTGTGGATGATTAATAAGGATAATCTTGTGAATATTGTTCATTCCTTGTTATCTTGTCTCATTCCTATGCCTATTTGCTGGAGTGGATGTTTGTTTGCGGGTCATATTCTATGTCTATCTTCTTGAAGCTATTTCTGTGAAATCTTTTCTTTCCTTAAATAGTTTCATCTGGGACCTCTTTATGAAACATTTTTGCAAGCCTATCTAGGAAGTTATACTTGTCCTAATTCATGAATTTTATGCTAAAGCTTAGTCATTGTGTTATGATTCATGTCATTTCCAGTGTATCACCTTGTAGGTTAAGTTTAGTCTTTCAGTTCTCATTCTATCCCTTTTCCTCCCAAGTTTACTTTTCAAGTTTAAAGAGCAAAATAGGTGATTATCCAAGAGGAACTGACCTAGAATCCAGAGGTTTCACTTCAGTTAGAAAAGGTCCCACAACTTAGAAGTGATTCCCATGTTATACCAGATCATTAGACTTAGAAGTTTAACATGGTGCAAATTTGGTGTATAACAGTTACCAATACTATGAAACTCTTGGTGAAACTAACTAATAAATTGACTTAACTACTCTGAGTGTCTCCTGTTAATTGAAATATTTGTTGTCAAAACCATGAAACTTTTGGTGCAAGTAACTTACAAATTGCATCCTACTTCAAAGGAATTTTGTATTTTAATTTTTTAATTTTTTTACAAAATGTAGACATTTTCAGCTTAAATGTCAAGCTTAAAGGCTATATATTTAGCCAAAGTCTCTTAGAACATGAGCCTATTCTTATTGCTTCTACTCTCAAACATTTAAGTGGGGTAACTCACAATTGAAATGTAATCCCAAGGAATAAATTAATATTTTTGTCTACTTCATGAGTCACTCAAGGTCTTCATAGTAAACGATGTAGGCTTGAAAATATCGAGTAAATAATTTTCAAGAAAAAATCATGTTAGGCTTGAAGGCATTAGCCTTTGGTAGCTTGTCACTATGGATGGGTTGTGCCTATTCTATTTGAAGGCTTTTAACCTTTGGCTAATATTTGTGGGTTAGATAGTTAATCAAATTGAAGAAAGGAAAATGCAATAAGAAAATTTGTATAGCCCATCTTGGACATATTTGAGGCACATCAAATCTATTTTGACAGATTCATGTCAAGACTCTAGAATACTATAAGTAATTAAGATGAAAAATAAGAGATATTTCCACAACAAGTCAAATTATGATGTTGTTATCAAGATTCAACTATGTAGCTTTCAAGTCAAACTCATTTACTCATGTTTCATGAGTAGTTGTTCACAAGAACCCATCTCAAATGGGAATGAATGATCCACTTAACATTCATTGCATCTAGGTGATGCTCACAAAAGTGAAGCATTGGACCTTCCTAAGAGGTCGCCCATCCTAGCAAGTCTAAGTGGACTTAACCTTGGAGGAAACTCCATGGTTACTCTATGGTTAAGCATGCTTGATTTGGAGTAGTAATGGGATGGGTGAGTTCCCGAAGGCCCAATGCTTCACCTCTATAGACATCACCTAGATCCATTGAGTGCTAAATGGACCATTTATTCTCATGAAAGATGGATTTTTGTAAACCACTACTCATTAAACATAGACCAATGAATTTGACTTAAAAACTACATAGTTAAATCTTAATAACAATATTATAATTAAAATGATGTTAAATAAAACTATTAATTTACAATTGTTAAGTGCAACTATTTATACATTATTAGAATTGAAATAACACATTTGTTAAGGTGAAATTTATAAGTTCCTTCCATTAGGCCATGTTTGTTTGACGAAATTCAAGCGGAATTAGCATCGCAAATTCCAGTTTTGAAGGTAATCTGTCGTTTGTTTGTTAAGTTGCAAAACCTGGTTTTGACGTCGAAACTCGAATTTGACCCAAAAATGGGCGGCGCGATCTTCCCACTGAAAAGGTGGAATTCAAAATGGAAACCAGATTTTTAGTGTTTTTGGACTGCATTTGATATATTTTTGGGTCCGGAGTCTTCGCGTTTTAAAAATGTGGTTTGCAAATAGGGTTTCATCCACTGCCAATTATGATCGAGTGCCGTTCATCTTCAAACACAGCAGAGGGTTTCATCTTATGTCTGAATTTATATGTACAAAACCTTTGATACTATTCGGATACACAGAGTCTAAATGGAACTTGTCCTGTCTCCAATGCTTTAGTAATCTTTTCCTCCAAACTTTCATATTCAAAAACAGCAGAGAGGGTTTCATCTGTCGAATGCCAGCAGAGAGGGTTTCATCTATCAAACACTAGCAGAGAGGGTTTCATCTGTCAAATTCCATTCAACTGAGGAAAACACAGCAGGCTTTCATCTGTCGAATGTCATTCTTCATCGTGCGGAGGAGGAGGATTATCGTGAGTTTTATGCTTCAGCAGTGTATTGTATTTGTGTTTATGCTTCTTCATTTAATGGTTTACCTATTTGTGCTTCATAATTTGTAGTCTTTCTTTGTGGTTGGAACTGATATCACACTGCAAAATAATCTGTATGGTTGTATGAAGAAAACACAATGTGAAATGTCGTTAAAATGACTGCTTATAAACACAGTGTATTGTAGTCTTTATTTGTGCTTCATAATTTATAGTAGGACTCGGTAAACCGCTTCTTTGACTAGCTATGGCCCTTTCTAGAATTGTTTCCATTCACTGATTAAAGAAAAAATGTCCCCACTCAGTCAACTGCCCCCTGGGAGGTTTAAATTAATGGGTTCTTACTCTGCCGCATCTATAATAAGACAATGCAGAAAATCGATGTTAAATCAAATGACATATCATCTAAACCAAGAGTTCAATGGAACGTCAACCTATAAAATAGTAGGGGGAAAAAGATTCAAGGGTGTTGTCTCTACCAGTGGTTAAACTATGATTTAAACATACAATTTTTTGCGTGGATCTTGTCTTATATTGAGAAATCCTGATCTAATTTGTCAACTTCACAATATTCTGATCTAAGATGTCAGTTGTTCATAGGTTCTGCTTCCACAGAAAACCATTAGAAGTGTCATTAATATAGCATCATTTGTGAAACAAAGCATGCCATATATAGTACTCTAGAGCATTAATTGGCATATGTAATGCTAACTCTACAATCCTTGCTGGCATGCTCTACAATCCTTGCTGTAACGCTAATTATCTCACTAGGTGTTGATGGAATTATCAAACTAGGTTGGTCTAGTAATTAGGGGGCATCCATCAAAAGTACATAAAAGACACAAAAATTTTATGCATATTCAAACCCTACAAAGAAATTTGGTCTCATGGACTGCCCTATTTTGATAATTCCATCAACACCTAGTGGGATAATACTATCTCACTAGGTGTTGATGGAATTATCAAACTAGGTTGGTCTAGTAATTAGGGGGCATCCATCAAAACATAAAAGACATAGAAGTTTTATGCATATTCAAACCCTACAAAGAAATGTGGTCTCATGGACTGCCCTGTTTTGATAATTCCATCAACACCTAGTGGGATAATTCTATCTCACTAGTTGTTGATGGAATTATCAAACTAGGTTGGTCTAGTAATTAGGGGGCATCCATCAAAACATAAAAGACACAAAAGTATTATGAACCCTTTGTTTCTTTTGAAGGGTTGGAGCAACTTCATCACTTTATCTTTGTGATGGCAATCACACATGTTTTTTATAGCTGCTTAACCATGCTCCTGGAAATTGTTAAGGTCGGTGTTTGTGATGGAAGAACCCTTTACCCATATGTGTTCTATAGGATTTACATGTAAATATAAAAGGAAGCAATGTTTTACAATGAGTGTAACCAACTGGTTGCATGCAGGTCAACTATTAGCGACTTCGTCTTTATCA
>MU227450.1:288022-316562 GCA_018584345.1 Thuja plicata
TTATTTATATTTTTATGCAAAGTTCTTTAGATGTTAATGTATTTTTACTTTGTCTATGACTGTGTAGTTGCGTATTTTCTAGAAAATAAAGCAATCAATGATCTTAAATTATAAAAAGTTAAAAAAAAATAACAATTAAAAAAACTTTTAAAAAAACCAAATAAAAAAATAGACAAAATAAATCACAACATTAAATTAAACATTAACAATTAAAAAAACTCAAAATAAAACAAATAAAAAAATGGACAAAATAAATCACAACATTAAATTAAACATTATTAAATAATAATAAAAAAATTATAGTCTTTATCGAATTCCAATTCCAATTCAAAATGTAGAACCAAACATAGAACATGGAGTGTTTAATTCCAATTCCAATTTGAAATTGTTGAACCAAACGTAGAAGTTAGAATTTGTCAGTTCCAATTCCAATTTCCAAACAGTCTCGGAAGATGCAAAACCAGAATTTCAAAACCTGATTTTGAGATAATCAGGTTTTGAGTCAAATTCCAATTCCCCAACCAAACGGAGCCTTAGAAAAGAGTTTTAGAATATAAATAAAGAAAGCAAGAAGTTATAGAACTGTAATAAGCTTTTACAAGTTTCCTAAATCTTCAACCTACAGATATACCTGCAAGGGAAGGGCTTCTAGCATATCGCTTTGCATTTTACAGCTGGGTCGCAAGGTTCCTCCAACTCGGAAAGCTGTCAATGGTAAGCGCCTTCCGTTACCTGTTTGAAATTCCATACTTCGAAAACTTACTCTCTTTCAAATCTCAATGTTCTAATTCGTGTTCGTTTTCCCATTTTTTAGTCTGTCACGCTTCATACAAACCTTGGAGATATCAAATGCGAAATTTCTTGCGATGAGGTGCCAAAGAGCGCAGAGGTATTTCCCAGGGGTTTATTATATCTGAAATTCATATTACATTATTTAGGCGGCTTGTAGGATTTTTACACAAATTGTCATGTGGTTTGTTCTACTGGTCATCAAATGGAAACAATTGAGTTTCAATTATAACGAGGCATGCCATTTACAGAACAATACTCAGCTGTACTTGCCTTGATGGTGTGTATAACATTGTTTTAGTAATTACTAGCTGTGCAATTGTGTAAGGGGTCGCGGTGGAGCTGTAGCCAGCGAACTCTAGTGCAATTCGCCAGGTTGTAATTCCAGTGAGCATAGTGGGAGCTTGTGATGTAATTTTCATGGGTGTTATTGTAATGTAGTTAATTTCATCTAATCTCAAAAAAGCGATCCAAACTTATTCACCTTATAAAAAGTCGACCTAGAAATTTAGGTGATAGTTTCAAGCAAAAAAAGAAGCAAGAATTTTTTACCGGTAGTGTCAAATGCAGATGAAAAACGTGAAAACAGAGTAATCTTTTCTAGTATTTACCATTGTAAATGAGAATTAAGTTACGCAGGCTGTGACTAAATTGTGAGTTCACTAGACCTTATACGGTTCCACTAGGGTTCCATTCGGGAATTTATGTGTGAATTGAGTCCTTCTTTGTGTATAGCTTACCCGTAGCCCTTAGTATTCAATATGAAATGAGGTATACTATTTTAGGTTCCATTCAGGAATGTATGTTTGAATCGAGTCTTGGTTTGTTTATGTGTTACCCCTAGCCCTTAGCATACAATCTGAAATGAATTATACTTTTTTCTTGCAGTTTTTCAAGGTGCCTTGGTTCAGCTTTTTAACTTTGGAGAAACAAAAATAACAGCCTTTTGGTTTGCACTTATATGAAAATCCCATGAAAATTTTTGATAGTTGAAGGGTAAATCTGTAAAAGCAGAGATCAAAACGTCAAGTCTTCAAGGAAGGGAAGACAAACTTTCTACAATACCACCTAGTCCTTTTGATACATGACAAGCTCCTCTTCGCATGGAGGACAACATGCGTCAAATGGAGGGGACAAAGACCCAGAGAACAATAAGAAAAGAAAATTAGAAAAAAGGCAAAGAGTAGAAAGGGGAGTCTGTAATAGAGGATCAAACATAGCAAATTCAAGAGACATCCGCTTATTCCAATGTGATTGTTTCTGCTCCATTTTTTCCTACTCATGCAACAAAAAGTGTGCCCCCCATTTTTTTGTTCCTCCCCTCCTTCCTCTTTAGCAGAGACAAGAAAGAGGAGAGTCAGTAATAGAGGAACAAACATAGCAAATTCAAGAGACATCCGGTTATTCAATGTTAGTTTTTCTGCTCCTTTTTTTCCTACTCGTGCAACAATAAGTGTGCCCCTGTTCCTCCCCTCTTTCCTCCCTATCATCAACTCTCCCTTCTCTCCTTTCTCTATTAACTTATGATGATCCCTCCTCATCCATCAGTTTCATATCATCTTAACCTCACTCAAACAATGAGTTCCACTCTCTTCAGCCCGCTTGCAAGATATGCCTAATATCAATTTCTTGCTCAAACAGTCATAATTTTTCTAGGAGGATTACCATTTTCACCTCAATCTCCAACATAACCTAATACTACAAACCCAATGACCTTGCAGATTCGAGGTCTTTCTCACCTTGCAGATTCTAGGCCTTTCTCCTTTTTCACCATCCCAATCATTTCAAGTTCTCATCTCCTAGCACAACCATTCACTCTAGCATCATCAAGCCAATAGTTGACTCACTTCTTGTTCTCCCTTTCGTCTCAGTTAGCTTCTAGATTTGCACTCATAAAGGACCCTAGAGGCATTTCCTGATATATGGAGGAAATACAAACCTAGAGACAACAGGAAGATAAGAAGAAGCATAAAAACTTTGTTCCCTGAAGTATAACAACATTTCATTGATTGTGAAAATCTGTTGTCTTTAAGATCAAAAGAGATGTGATAAGGTTGTTGCTTGTCTGAATTCAACTAGAGTAAGAGTCATCTATGATCTCAATAAAGCGCACAATGGATTTCATTGGCGTGGCATCCATAGTAATCGAACCTAGAGGTTAAATGCTTTTGATGGATTATGGAGTGTAAGCTCTGGGGATAAGTTTGAAAGAAGCTCAACCAAAAGACATAATTGAGTTCCTCCAAGGGAGCACTAAACTGACAACTTCTCTATATCTAGCTGTGGAGGAAAAAAATTAAGAAGAAAGAAGTAGAATTGTAACTTTTAAAGTAGAACTTGAAGGCCTTATAGCTGAAAGAAAAAGGATTGGAGTTGCAAGTAACTAGTCTGAATCAGTTTGTATCCAACCCAGTGCTCAAGGCACTTTTGAACATACAGAAGGAGAAAAGAAAATAATTTTTAGACAAGGCTATAGGAAGTTGAGAATAAGATAATAGGCATTCAAGCAATAAATTGTGGCGCTCACAGCTAAAGAGGATGAAGTAAAACAGAAAGCCATCATCTTGAAGTTAAATGTGGATGAGTTTAGGCAATAGGCCAATGAAACAAGATCAAAATTAGTAGAATATAAAAGCTGTCTAATACTCTGCAAGCACAATTATAGGAGCTCAAATTAGGGGAAAGCTCTTTGAAAGTTGAAATCAATTTCAAAGGATTTAAGCAGAAAACATATTGTCTAGATAACAACCCAAGCCTATACCAGAAGCAATTAGTTGCTCAAAAAATGATGAATCAATCTTCTAGGCATGGCCTGAGTTACCTACATTAGGTGATGATAGAAAGTCATAAAGCCTTTGGTAGAGGTGGAGGTACATGTCTAACGCATTGTGACAAAGGTGTAGATATTTTCTTATAGGGATATATTGAGCAGAATTGGTGCTTCCAAGTTTTTTAAAGGCTTGAAATACTTGATGATAAAGAATGGAAGAATTTCTAAACAACCTTGGAAAATCTCTAGCTTTTCTAATTAGTGAGTGTTCATATTTTTCCATTTTGTGTTTTGAGTTTTAATCAATGGGACTATTATGCCCAATGGACATCATTTTTCGAGTTACCTATCTTTCCACAAGTGAAAAAGAACCTTGAGAGTTGCCAAAAATTGCCAATAATTGTAGTGGCTTTTTCCACATGTTTTTGCAAAACTTGCTATGCATCATAGAGTTCTAGCTTAGTAGAGGCATTTTGAAGCATTGGAAGACTTAGAGTGTGGGTTGTTGATTAGTTTTAATCTAATAGCATATGGAAGTTATATACTTTATAAATTTGATAAATGGATTTGAGCTAACAAGGATTCTTAATGATTCCACATTGATATTATGGGATGGATTGTGTGATTTCTTTGATAAGATAGAAGGATTTGTTTGTTGGATGCCCTAGCATTGGCTGGTTGGATATTTGGTTGGGTTTGCAGATCGTCTTTTAGATCTCATAATGCTACGAAGGAGTTGTTTCACTATTTCAAGTGATTGCTGAATTTGAATTCATGGGTCTTTGGCCAAAAGAGACATAAGGAAAAAGTAAAAGGTAGTGGGAATTGTTGATCTTGCCACCTTAGTTAGACATATATAGGAGGAGTTTAAAAGTGGTGAAGGCTGTGAACAAATTGAAATATTCAAACTTGAACTAACAGAGCATGAGATGGTATTGAAATTGTAGTTGAGCATGCAATTCTCATTCCACTATAGTCTTAAGTATGGGTAGTTATGTTTGCAAAGTGGAAGAGCGATTTCAAGTAGGAGTTCATAATGGACTTATCCAGCATGCTGCACAACATTGAAGAAGCACTCTTCCATGATCAACAAGGTATTAGTTGACCATTCTATTTATATTTTTTTGTTAATTTTCTTTGTTATAAATAAGAGCCTTGGGCTCTTTTTTTAGTTTCGACTTTGTAGATTTGTGTTTAGCGAGCCTTGTATGCAAAACCATTTCTTAGTTTTCCTCGCTTTAAGCCCTAGAATAGACATTGTTTATGTGTCTAGAGTATTTTAAGTTTTCATGGAATGTTTTTGTTACTCAATATATATGAAGTTGCGATTATCTGCATCTTTCTATATTTATGGATGGCTAATTGTCCCTTACACATTAATGATCTCTCTTAAATTAGGTTTTTTCATTTTAGCTTCCAGCTTTTAGTTATTTCTATCTCTTTTCTCTAGTTAGTTTAATGAATTAGAATTGATAAGGAATTGGCCTTTTAACCCTGAAGATTGTCTTACACTTCAAGATCCCACACTTTTAAGACTTTCCAAGATGATGTTCTTGGTGAGTTGCCACTTTGATATCTGAGCATCAACAAGTATCAATCTTACCATATCATGCCTTGAGTGCTTGTTTGAGTCCATAAACGATTTCACAGATTTACATAACTTGCACCTAGAACCAACAACTTCAAAGACATGATGAGGTTGACACATATAAACATCCTCCTTAGAAAGGCCCATTTCATTCTTTTTGAGCTGTAAGGGAAAGAACATGTCTATTTGTATGCCACTTAGATGTAGGTTTTAAGGGCCCCTCACAATAAATCCTTTCTTGTTGTGTATGGCCTTTTGCAACAAGGCTTCTTTTGATACTCATGAAAAGAGCCATCAAAATTGTTTTTAATTTGATAGACACATATAGAGCCAATGGATTTGACTCTAGGAGGAAAATTGACAGGAACTTGAGGATTCTTTTTTACGATTGTATCATGGTCCTTTTGCATAACATTTTGCTAGATGATCTTAGGAAAAGCTTCTTCAAAAGTATGGGGTTGTGTGTCAGATGCCACAAGGGCATAATCCACCTATTACTATTTCTTTCAATGACCATTTTTTCTAGTCTTTTGAGGCCAAATATGTAATCTCCCCTTGTTGAAATAGGATTCATTAATAAATAAGAAAAATAAAATTAAGATATAAAAGAATAAAAATAAAACATAATATAATTAAAATTAATGAATGGTCAAAAAGCATGAAATGAAGAGTTATGACTCCCTCAAACATGAGATATAAAAGGGAGAAGAGCTCATTTGATAGGGGATGTGGATGGAGGAAGGATTAATGGAGGAAGAAAGGAATAGGAAAGAAATAAGGAAGTGACTTCTTCAAAGGGCAAAAATGATGAAGGGTTGTACTCTTTCAAAGGGTGGTAATTGTGAAAGGTTGTGACTCCTGCAAAAGGAAGACATGAGGAAGAGGTGTTACTTTTCCCTCACATTGGAAGATACAAAAGTGGAGAAGGTTTCATTAGAGGAGGAGATGCAATCAATTTGCAAAATGATTTATTACTCTTAAAGGGCAGCAATGGAGGGCGGTGACACAAGTGTTATGAAAGGTGGTGACCTTTTCACCAATAAAGTATAAAAGAGATTATTCCAATCATTCAAGGATCGCTTATCAATCATCACTCCTGAATGTTGTTATGAATCCACTTTTAATATATTCGCTGACAAGTCATTGTGGTTTTGTTTCATACTAATGCAAAACTGCATGAACTGAATGAGAAAGAGAGGTTCCTTTCCCGGCTTCAACAACAATCTTAATCTTATCGGGAACAAAGATGCGAAAACATAGAATTAATAATATATGAATAACTATAATCATCGTCAATGATCTATTGTCACACATCATTCGCGCATGTCTATAAGAACATTTGCTGTTAAGGCATATGACATTATCAGCTTCGAAATATTCTTTGATGGAACTCTATACCCTGTTGATTTTCCAAAGCTCCCAATTTGGCACAAGTCAGGAGAATGCTGGCAAAAGTTTTGGGAGTTTGGGTTTACACCTGCCAACTGCATTTGTCCAGGATTCTCAAAGGCCTTTTCAGTGAACCCATTTCATGAATATTATGCAATCACCGTAATGTGTATAAGATCTGAATTCTTCCAGGTATGTGTTAAATGGTTCGCAAACTCTCTGTCTGTTTTTACATTTGGTTGACATGTCTATCAGGGCATTTGCAACTACAACATCAGATAAAATCCAATTCCGAGTTCCCATTGTTTCACAGGTTAAAGGATGTTGGGAGAAGTTGTAGGTCCAGGTTTTATGCTATATAAAGTGTGTATCCACTTTCCATTTGATCCTGGCAGTTTCTATTCCCTACTCAGTGATCCCAATCAGTTTTAGGGATTTAGAGGATTGAAGCTGACCTGTGATCAAGGTGGAACTCTGATGTTTGCCTTTGTTGTGTTGTTGGAGCCGGAGGTGATGAATTTTTTATGCTGCTTGGATATGATAATCAATGTCAAGTTCAACATTTTGATGTCCATAGTCCGGAATTTAATTTTAATGGAACATATTAATTTGATAAATGTGAAGATGAAGTAAAAGAAAAGCTTTTTTTTGACAGGAACGCTACAAATTTTTTACTAAACAAGCTGTCAAAATGACATTTAAAATAGGTGTCAAGAATTTGGTGTAGTATATAGCTTTATTCATCTTCTCCAATTCAGTGATCTTAAAATTACGTGGATTGTTGGTTTTTTTAGTATTTTACCTATCATTTATTAAATAATTAGTAAAACGGGGATAGTCAATTTGAACATATGCTTGAAACTTCTGATTAATGAATGATATTTCGTAAAATATTTGTAGAACTTCTTAGCATTATGTGCCAGTGGCTATTATGATGGTACAATATTTCACCGGAACATCAAAGGCTTTATGATACAAGGTGGAGATCCAACAGGTACGGGAAGAGGAGGCACCAGCATATGGGGAAGAAAATTCAATGATGAGATAAGGGAATCCTTGAAGGTAATTTCTGTTATTTCTATGGCATACATTATGCACATATCACATTTTTATTACTGATTTGCTTTAAAAGTGAGAAAAGCTCTGAATTGTGCAGCACAATGCAAGAGGTACCCTTTCTATGGCAAACAGTGGACCTAACACAAATGGCAGTCAATTTTTCATTTCATATGCCAAACAACCACATCTGAATGGACTATATACCGTCTTTGGAAGAGTTATCCATGGGTTTGAAGTTCTAGACCTAATGGAAAAGGTGGGCATCTTTTTAACTAAACCATAATATTTTAGAATGAACTTATAAGTAAGTCTTCTTGTTGTCCAGCTAATACCTGGACATCTCTAAAATATATAACCTCCTGGAGCATCTTTTGAACTGTTTTTTAAACTACTTGTGCCGAATTATTAATTATCAATTATGGTTATCCATTTATGCAGACACCAACAGGACCCGGAGACCGACCACTTGCAGAAATCAGATTGAATCGTGTTACTATACATGCAAATCCACTTGCCGGATAGTTTATTTTCCATTTTTGATAACAAGTTTTAGTTTTTAGTTCTTCTGTTAGAGTAATGCTGTAAACATATAAAACTTGTATTGAAGCCCCCATTAGACGGGTATGTAAAGCATATACTGTTATTCTAATGAAAACAATTGTTGAGTGTAGAATGTATTTAGGTGTCAAGTGTTGATCATCTTACAGAAGGTTTTGTTTAGTATTGATGTGGCACTGAATTTCTCAAGTTGGCAGGTGTTACTGCAAACTTTGGCTTTCCTATTCAAGCTGCCTTTTCTTTCAAAAAATACGCCTGCCTCATTTATCGAAAAGGGAGCTTTCTTAACTTGGGAGAGGCAGCAATAGATGTGGTCTTCGTGTAGAGGGGGCAAACTGTTGTCTTTTCATTCAAATATCATGCATCAGAAAAATAAGATAGTCTTAAAACAAATTTCTATTGGCTTAGTAAATGGGGCTTGCAAAAATAAAACTAGAGTTGCATGCAGATTATAAATACAGAATTGTGTTGTACCTATCTTTTGTGTTTGCTAGAATAGTCCAACATTTACGCAGTTGAGATTCAGTTGGAACTTGTGACTCCCATAATACTGCTCTGACACTCTAGATGTGAGACTTTGTCAAATCAGGATCATGCGAATGGGAGTGTTTAGTACATATGGTGTGTACATTTTAATGAATTGAATAAAATGCGATTCTAATCCTGGCTTTCAACACCAAAAACAAACATTGCTACTCTGATGTTTGTTTTGGGTGGATAATAATGCTTGTTTTGGGTGGAAATAAACAGTTCCCTTGGAGGGGGGCATCCTCCTTTGTCAGGATTGGACAGCTTGCTCCATTTGGTGTGTAAAAATGAAAAGTGTCTTATGAAAGAAAAAAAATACGCAAATTCAACACATTATATTTGATTTGTAAAATTTCAGCTGCTTTTAGTTTGTTTAAGTTATTTCAATAGCTATCGCCTAGATGCCCCCGGAATTTAGGAAATTTTATGCCATCCCTAAAACATGTTTCCCACATCCTAGACATATCTAAATCGAAGAGGTGGCGTTGCCTGCAGCTGTAAGTCAACTAATGTTACAATACTTGGGCTCTCCTAGAGTTTCCTTATTTCTTGATCGTTTGAATCATGCAGAACTTTCTCCCTTTTCCTATTTCCCTCTTGAGAATTCACAAAATGACGTTGAGGTCGATCACTATATGCCAAACTATGAATTGCGATTCTCATATGGTTCGTGTGCAGGTTCAAAGAAAAATATTGTCTGTTCCTGTCTATGGGCTCATTGAACCCCAAACTCGGACCTCTTCCTTGGTTACGTGGTAGTCTAATGATGACGTGGACCATAAATGGATCCCTTGTGCTATTAAAGACAAGGGAGGGACAATTAACTAGCAGACAGCTCAATACTCACAAAAATATTCTTTTGATCATGATGTCTTAATCCGTAACCATCTTTCCTTAATCTTAGTATTAAAAACTCTCAAAACATTTGCGATAGCATCAAAAGATCATGAATCTGGTCGAGAAGAGCTTTGTAAATTCCTTCAATATGGTTAGGGTTTTGGTGTTTCATGCTTGCTTGATATGCAATTCGGTGCCACAAGCATACTACTAAATTGGCAAGCATATTTATGTGGTGTTGTGTTTGTAAAATGGTGTACAAACTACGAAGTATCAATGTGGAGAAGGGATTTCACTAACCCTTGAGATTGATGAAATCCTAGGAGCGAATCAGCCCTTATGCCACCTCATTTCTACTAACACTCAGGGGAGCTAGGGTGATCAAGACAACTTCATTGATAAAAGTGTCTTTTAAATGAAATACCATGTGAAATAAAAAAACTAAACTAATTGGACCACATTAACAAATAAAAATGTTTTAACTATTGGAATAAAAGAGCTAATTGTCAAGATTACTTGTCAGGCTTTGCAAGTTCACTGCTTTGGACACCCATGTGAATCTAGGACTATAGTGTGAATGTAGGACATTCACACGGTGAGAGTGCGTCCTATATGGACAAGGTACATAAAATGTGGAGACACCAACAAACTTAATAGAAAGTAAACTAAGCTAGTAACAATCAGTGAAAGTACATGATTATACTATGGAAATAACATAAATGAAGGAGAATGAAAGACGAATACTCTCACAATCAAGGAGGTAGAAGAATACCACGAGTTGTTCCTCAAAAACTTGCATATACGAAAAAAGAGAAAATGTTGGGTCTTTTTGGAGACTTGCCTTAATCATGTCCATGTTTCAGCGTTGCCACCTCTGCAGCAGCTTGATCGATAGATAACTAAGAAATAATAGCCAACTATAGATAATGAAAATAACAAGACCATCATAAGCAGAATGTGATATGTTAAACAAGATATGGGACAAGAGACTTCCCTTCAAAGCCACAAAGTTAGACCTCATTGGAGTGAGGCAATGTGACGATAGTGACAAAGGTGGTGTGTTGTGAAGACCAAAATGTTGTGGAAGAGAACCAAAATGCGTGGGAGAAGTAAAAGATAGCCAAGAGAGACCAAATGAACCTCAAAGATGGAGTTTAAAGCCATCTGAATGATTCTTGACGTTAGTGGGCAGTGGTGAGAGGTGTTACATTGTAGGGGTGGCAATTGTAACGTCTTGATGGCTCACCTCACGTCTACATATTTATGGGGCAAATGCGCATTGCACGAATGTCTGTATGGCGTGTACTCACTGGCGATGATTGAAATGAACAACCAAATATTGTGAACCCTAATCTAGCCCAACCATAAACAAGGAATTCACAAAACATTCAATCATCATATCAATCGGACACTTCACAAAAGCACAAACAAAGCAAATAAACAACAAATCACAACATTATGCCTTCATGAAATGCTTGATTGCATTGTCCTCCTATCTTCAAGATCTTATGTGAATGAAATGTGGGTGCTCTCAGTTTTGTAGCACAAGCATGAGAGGCTATGAGAGATTGGAGATGGTTGATTGATAAGGGTTATGATAATGGGTATGATAGTGATAGGGCAATATGACAATGGTATGGTAACTATGGGCTCTCAAAGTTCACTAGTATGCAAGGGCACAAGTTCTTCAAAAGCTCAAGTCTGCAAGATTGCAAAGACATTAGATAGGCATAAGTAATAGGGATCCAAATTTGAGGAGAAAATGATCTTTTAGAGGTCTCATGAAAATCAAGGGCTAGGATTAAGAGGTGATAAAAGAGTGAATAAGATTGAAGATTAGGTAGAGAATGGTGAGAATGAGGGAGATTAAGAGGCAATAGGAATGAGTGGTTGAGATTAAGTGGTGATAGGAGTGGTAGGTAGAGAATATTGACTTTAACAATAAAATAAATGAAGAGACATGTGACAAGTGTCACAAGCTCAAAATTTAAGAGTTGATCTGTGAGATTAGAGGTGATTGCTAGGAATGAAAAGAAGAAGATTTATGAATTTATACAATAAATAATGATACTTATACCATAAATCAGAGAATTAAAATCTATAAAAAATGGGTTAAATAAATAAATAAGAATTTATTTAATTTTGAGGACAGAAAAGGCTAATAAATTATTTAAATAAATAAGAATACTTATTTAAATAATAAAAGAAAGAGGCTAATGAATTAATTAATAAGTATCTATTTGATCAATAGATGATTTTTCTTATTTTATGTGGACATTTTTAGGTGTCTACACCTACCAAGCCGTATGGTCAAGAATCTTGGCGGGAAAAAACAAGGGAGATGGAAGGACGTGGAAGCTTATGTGACATTTTTGTTTTTCATCTAAGGTAGCAACATCATATAATGAAAAATTGCACATGGTGCAATTTTACAACACTACATTTTGTCCCCACTTTAGTGAGTATATCATAGTCGAAGATGTGAGCTAAAGTATTAAAAACTTACATGTGGGTCTTTTGTTTGTATGAGATTGCCTCTAGAGGAAAGCATTGAATTGTTGTGAAACTGCATCCAACGTGCAAGTTGCAGACAAGCATGCTAGGTGAAAGAGGGATAATGATAAGAGATAAGATAGATCACAGATTGCATGTTGCTATGGGTAGCCACTTATGTTATGCTAGATAGCCATTCGATAGGGTGATTTTGAGTGTGCCAATGCAAGTAGTAAAAGCTAGATAGTCACATGAAAGGTCATCTTTAGACATGCACAAATACAAGTAGCAAAGGCTAGTTAGTCGTATGTAGGGCGACTTTGATCACGTTCGTACAAGTAGGAAAGGCTAGATAGTATATGATAAGGCAAGAGATTATGATGTCGATATGAGTAGCAATGTTTGATAGTCATACAATAGGGTAAGAGATACGCTAGTATGGGTAGAAAAGCTAAATGGTCACATGGTAGGCTGAAAATATTTGATAAATAAGTGGATTGGCTCCCACAAAGGCAAACAAATAGATCAAAAAAATATAATTTTCAAAAATACTTGTGATATAGAGAATCAAATAATAAGTCATGATAGCTCCCTCGTAGAATGGATTGAGTTGCCCACAAAGGAACACAAGGCATTCTAAGAAGAGAAAGAGACATTCTAGCATGTCACCATATGAGATGTTTCCATGGAATAACACCCCACAACATGTGATGCATGATATCTACAATATCCAAGCAAGCAAGCAGATATAGGGGATCTAATTATTCAATGTTAGAACCCATAAGAGTGAAAAATGATATATGATATAAGATTGATTATTGGTATTTTATCAGGGCCGACATATTTTGAATCTGAAGAAGAGCACATGAAGACAAAGAAATATAAAAATTATGGTCAACATGGAAGGATGACCTAAATGCCTCAACAATTGCATCGTCCCCAAATGTTGAAAGTCAATATACTACAAATAGAAGAATATGATGACAAATAGAAGAATTTTTTACGACATATAAACCTCTGATCTCAAGTACCAATAGATTACAAGGGTGACAAGGTCGTCCAAAGGGGAACAACATTAAAAGACAAGCATAGGGAACACATGCAGACATGTTCTAATCTGCAAATGTAGAAGTGGGTATTGCCTCACATATCGTCCACCAATAGACCATCATCCTCCCAATATTGATCATAAGCGGATGGAGGTTGAGAGTGTAATGGTACGACCGCTACAGTAGCCCACCACATCCCACACAGATAAATCCAAGGATGAAGTTGCTTTGATGTCCTCATCCAATAGATCAACCGAGTGAGTGTGAGGGATTTGTGAAGATTGTCATCAATATCGAAATCTCCCCAAGTGTTTTGAGCATACACACCTCATAGGATGTCAGCGACTCAACCTTAGTAGTGATAAATAAGGTAAAATAAAGACCTCTGCAAAATGGGGCCCTGCTTAAATTTTCTCTTCAACGATGAAGGAGAGACCCTCTGATCCATTGTAGTTGGCCTAAGCACCCCATGAAAACTAGGATGGTGATCAGGAGGTGTAGTTTGAGTAGACATGACTACACTTGACACAAGTTTTGTATGCAACATCTTTATAGGTGCAGGTAAAGGCGAGATATTAGGCAAAGAGGTGATCAATAGGGATTCCTAGATAGGGGAAATAAAAACCTAGATACGCCTAACACAAGCCTTATAGTCGCTCTCAGAGTAGCAGGAAGTGAGACAAAGGATGTGGCCAGAAAATGGATTGGTGTAGTGGCAGCTAAGACAAGAGTTGGGACACGGATTGGAGTAGAAGCAATCGACATAGGGACCAAGGAATTTGTTTTTACCTTTGTGGTGACCTCATGTTCCAAGGCTCTAGCCTGTCAATGACGCTTATGCTCATACACAAGTTGGTGCCAAAAAAGGTTCAAACTAGGATGAGAGATCTATGAAGACTTAGTGATATCCTTATCCATTGAGACGATCGTCAAAGCCATGCTCAACAAAGAGGACAACCATATTAATGTAGTAGGAGGTGCTACAAATGGGGCAACTATGAGCTTAGTGATGGGTGCCCTTTCCCTTTTAGCTTTGCAAGAAATAATAGGAATAGAGGACGCTTTGGAAGGTTGAGGGGTAGCTACTAGAGGAGACAAGAAAGTCCATGGTGACCTCTTACCATTATCGTAAATGGTAGGGCAAGGAATGTTCACAAGGACCAGGATTGGAAATGGTGGGTGGACCTTAGACTTTAGCAGCATGGGTGCCTTTCCTCTATTTTCAATAGCAATAGACGCGAGAACATAAGACGCCGCCAAAGGTTGCGAAGTGTGCAGTGGGTGAGGAGGTTTCCTTTGAGACACACGATAGCCCTATTCTCATTCCCATCAAAGAAGGGACAAAAGAAAAAGCCACATGAGAGGATTGAAAGGAAGGAACAAACACAAGAGGGGGATAGGTGTTATAGATTTGAAACACAACTACCCGACTTTGCATTTATTATAGGAAAGGAATGATACATCTTGTCAAGGACGCAAGGGCCCTACCAAAGTAGGCCAAAAGTGATCTAATAAAAAGCCCCCACAAGATACCATGGACCAATAACCAGTGTCCTGGATCATATCTATGGTACCCTCATGGGATAAATTAAGGCACTTATACACCATAGAGGGGACGACTCCCATGGAGATGAGCTAGGGGATACCTAGCTTGACACAAAAGAGGTATAACTCATGGATGACAATGAAGGTTGTAAAGATAGGGTAGATCCCACCTAGATCGTTAAGGTAGTTGAACCCAAAGGGGAAGTGATAGTTCGTCATGAGTTTTGATGGGAGTTGGGCACTCATCATACTGTGCATGATGTAGCCCATTTATAAAGAGTACTTCCTCTATAATAATATATGTGCTCGACATGCAAGGTCAACCATCATGCCTCTAGCGATGACCAACGTTGGGATATGTAAAGGAGAAGGATCTTTTCTATAAGGGGCATCGAGAAGGGTGAATGTTATGTTTGTATTACACACCTTCCAATTAAATGATGATATAGGAGTGATCGTCACCATATTGACGAAGGGACTATCACTTAATAAAGGAGGAAACTATGATGATGCAATGATGAAATTTGTAAAGTGAAACAGAAAAGGATCAATGTAAAATTAAAGTTCATTGTTCGCTTTATCCACCAACTTGCTTTCCTTTTTCTTCCTCTCGTTGACCCGAATGGCATTGTTTTCAATGTGGTGTTGGACTATGATGTAGAAGCATCTTTGGGTCATTGGCAATCTTGCATCACCCAAAAATATTTTCCTTTCAGTTTGTTCTTAGTTTTGTTTTAGTTAGCAGTTATGTGTTTTTGGTAGTGTTCTTTGGTTTTGTATCATTTGTTGTTGCGAACCTGAGCGTGTGTTCTGGACATCATATTTAACTTATGTCTGGGTTCGCACCTCAATTGGATACTTCATTGTGGAGATATTAAAGATTCATGGTCAGTTTAGAGTTTTCTTCATGTTCTTACAGTTAGTTGAGGTTTTTCGATCTCGTGAAGCAATTTCCCGATCAGCGAAGCTTGGTGACTCATATCCTAATGTTCTTGGATCTTTGGCTGACGTCTCTCTTGGTTCGCGCATCATTTATACATCTTGGCATTAAGAGATTTAAGATTTGGGTCCTGACCTATATTGTGGTATTATGTTTTCTTATTCTTGGAAAATGTAATTGATTAGGCCGAATTATGCGTCGCGAAGGCTCTATATTGAGGCTCTTGATCTTTGTTAAGGAAGTTCTTAGGAGATAACCTTGGAAAGTTAGCATTAGGGTTAGATCTAGATTTCTGTGGTAATCAAGCATGTATGCTGAAATTTTGTAATATTCATGTTGTAGGCCAATGTGATGTAAATATCTTATTCTATGATAATGCAAAGATCTATTTTAGCATGTTGATTGTCTATTCTTGTTTCTGAGTTCGTTGTTTCCGCTCTATTGACTCTTGCTGCATGGTTGAACCATCTCCATTGGGAAAACTCTTGCCATGACTACGTCAAATGGTATTAGAGCAAGGTTGATGTTCCAGTTTTAGCATATCGAGTTCCTGAGCTTGTGAAGCCCTAGATGTGTTTGTTGTGGGGTAGAAGAGTGCGGATTTGGCCCACAAATTGCAGAGGAATTGTACAAGGGGATCGCAGAGGAAATTGTTTGTGGTTGAGAACTTTATTTGGACTATTGAAGGAATAGAAAGGGTGAACAGATCACCGAATGGGAGGCATGATGCAAACATGTCTGATAGATCACCGAGTGACAGGCAATTGACACCTTGTAATCAGATCGACGAAGCTAAGGCAGTCACACCCGAGGATAGGAAAGATGTCACCTAGAAGGATGACCCCTAGAAGGATAGAACAAATGGAGGACTTCTGAAATGAGATCATAAATGTGTTGACTGGATTGCAAAGGAATCTTGAGACTGAAGAGGATGTTGAGGAAGCAACTGAAGATCTTGAGACTCTAGATGCTGAGATCCCTACAGATGAAGAAAAATTGTTGAGGGCTATGGCACAAGTAAATAAAAGTCATAGGATGAATGTTTCTACTTTAACTGGTTCATTGCATCTCGAGGATTTGATAGATTGGATTGGAGAACTAGAAGATTACTTTGAGCTTGAAGATATCAGAGACCACATAGGGTTAGGTTAGAACAAACTAAGTTGAATGGTCATGCTTCCTTATGGTGGAAAGAATTGCAGAAAGATAGAGAGGAACATAATGAAATGAAAATACTAGATGTAGGTTGATGGCTGCTAGATTGAAGGCTAGATTCATTCCTGAGGATTATGAATTAGAATTGTTCAAGAAGTTTCAGAACTCGAAACAAAAGGAGATGAGTGTGAAGGAATACACCGAAGAGTTCCATAAGATGAAAATTAGATCTGGACACCGAGAGGTATCTAAGGAGAAGGTGGCTAGGTACATTAATGGTCTGAGATTTAATATTTAGGATGAGATGAGTATGCTGAGGATTTCTACAGTGGAGGATTCTCATCAGTATGCATTAAAGGAAGAAGATAAGCTAAAGAGAAGACAAGGTAATCCTAGAGGAAAGGAGAAGCAAGCAAGTAACAGTGGAAAAGAGAAGCAAACCATTGAGGTAGAACCTGACTAGAGGACACATAGGAGAGGGAATGATAGCAAGTAATTTAAAGGTACTTGTTTCAAATGTGGTGGCACAGGACTGTAACGGGTAAATTTGGATGGTCTTGTAAATAGGATTTTAACAATGGAAATTTGCATATAAGAGAGATCCTAAGCCATATTCAACCATTTACATTTAATTGTTATGATAAGGAATGTAAAGCTTGGAAACACTTGCAAAGAATAATGGAGTAGAATACCTACCTCACATCATAGTAGATCTGGAAATACCCTTTTTCTGATGCTTGTGTTGAGTTTCTGGAAAATCTGTAACCGGATCTGAAACAAAAACATAGAGACAGACAAAACCCAAAAATTGTTTTTCGATTTGACTCAGTTCTGATTTTGACCCTCAAGTCAATGTCACCATTGACCTAGAATTTCTGATTCTGACCTAGGGAAGAATCAACCTATAAAATCTATCACAGAAAATCTGTTTCTGGATCCCGATAGTTTGCCGAAAAGGGTATCCAAATCTGCACTCCAACTTGTTGTTCCGAACCTGTAATTTCTGCAATAGCACCTACAAATATCTGAAAAAGACGGTTTTGGGGTGGCTATGTAGGGTTTTGCCTTAGTCAAACCCCCATTTTGGTGGTTTCCACCTCCATGAATAGCCGAATATAGTAGAATGTATGTGTGTGTGTGTTGCTCTTAGAAAGAGCTTTGAATGTGTAATGCAAAGATCTAACCCTCTAGATTAAAACCCTAACATGAATTGAAAATGAGAAAGCAATGCATATATTTGAATAGATAAAGAAAGCATACCAAGCCCCCAAGGCTTAAGTATTCCTACCAAACTCACAATCCGTAGTTGCTACCCCATGATAGTATCTTTTGAATGCTTGAATGTTGAAAATGGTGGATCCAAGAAGAAGGAAGAAAGGAAGAACTCTTTCTTGCTCCAAAGAAGATCCACAATAACTTGTCCACCAAATGCTTGTATGTATTAAGGCATCATCATATCTTGTCCTTCTATATCATCCTCGTGCTTTCTTGCATCATCATCATTTCATAATCGTAATTGCATCATATCATCTTACGATTTCCTCTCATGAAAGAATGAAGGCAAAAGAGAGTACTTATATAGAGATCTCAATATTATTGGCCTCCAAGGGCAATGCAAGGGACCCAAATTAAAAATTTTCCTTGAGTTATGGTCCAATTACAATCACCAACCAAGGAGGGGATGTATTAATTCGAATGTCGGAGAAAACACTTCCGCATCCGGACCCAGGGACCTATTTTTAAGTTTAGAACCTCGATAAGCTCTGGATCTGAAAGCGGGGATCAACACCTGACAGAGGTCAAAGTCAACCTCAACATTGACCTAGGTCAAGGTCAACCTCAACCTTGACCTAGGTCAAGGTCAACCTTGATTGTGACCTAGGTTAGAATCAACTTCAACCCTAACTTGAGGTTTCAAGCAGGTCACATTGAGAAATCTACAGGATTCCCAGGTCAGCCGGGGACCTGGGAAGGTGAGAAAACACACCAGAGTGCTGGATAGAGGCACAGAGGCCATAGAGGAGATATGATGAATATTAGGAGAGCTAGTACATAGGTTATACCTAAAAATAAATCCACAAAGAGGGAAATTAAGGAGGATCCATAGGATCCTAACCCTAGTTTCACCTAGAAATGCAGAATCAAGTGCATATTCATCCTAAATGAAAATCTAATATGAAAGTGTACTAAATGAGGGTGCTAAAACTACCAAAATGGAATTTCTTCCATTTTAAGATGATATATTTATCCCCCACTTTATCTTAGATGTGACACTACGTGAATATGCAAGCTAAAGTAAGAAAACATCATAAAGTAAAAAGGATATAGCCAAGTCCTCAACGTGGAGATCTTGCAAGAAACCATTAGTACCTGCAACCTGCAGCACTCAAGGTTAATGAAAATCCATAGAGCACCTAAGCCTTACTAGGATGAATTTGAGAAGTGCATAGATCCCCTTATGCCCCCTGTTTTGGCTTACTAATTCTGAAAGGTGAAATGGGATGATAAGGTTAGATCTACACACTAGATATGCAATTTATTGTAAAGTCTTTTCCTAAACCAGTTATAAGAATTCCAAACCTTCCCAAACCAATTCAAGAGGTTAGGTATCTAAATCATGATTCCAACGCCACTGATGACACTAAAAACAGAGCTACCAAACTCAAGTAATGATGAAAAGAGTGAATGTCTATCTACATGCATATAAAGGGAAATTTGAATTTGACCTAGGTAAACAAAATGAAACCCTAATAAAACCCTAATTTGCAGATATAAATAAGAGAAAGAAATACTTACCTTCTCATTCTTACCATTTTTTAGAGTTTAGAAAAAGAAGCAGAATGTCAAAGAGAGAAGAACTTCGAGCGAGCCGCATGGAGGTCCTGAGAGAGCGCCTGGCCAGCGAACAACCACTTCCTGAGGTAGGTTCCTTGTTTTGATATTTGTGATTGAAAAATTCTTTTTTTTGTAGGGAAGGTCGACCTTGACCCAAAAAGGTCAACCCTGACCCAGTTATGTCAACCTTGACCCTTTAAGGTCGACCATAACTGGGAAGGTCTCATCCTTTCTGGGGATAAGGTCGACCCTGACCCAAAAAGGTTGACCTTGACCCAACAAGGTCAACGTTGACCTGTTCAAGTGGGTATTATAGTTTTATGATGATAGAGTACTAATATGAGTTTGTTTGTGCTGACAGGATCTTGTCCGTCTCCGAAAGCACCCCTTTGGAGGACTATTACTGACTGTCAAAGAGAACTTGTCCGAGCTACAATAGGATGAGGTACAACTATTGAGAGATGTGGAATTGTACTAGGTAGCAGTCCTACCACAGATGAGGTTTCATCGATCCATGATATCATCCATGATAGAGAGGTGGGATGAGGACACTTGTTCCTTCCATCTTCCGTCAGGAGAGATCACAATCACACTGGAGGATGTATATAGGATCCTACGACTTCCAGTCTGAGGTGAGCCTGTTAGACCGAGAGTGCAACAGGGTCCTACCGAGGTTCTTTCAAATGGGGAGTATTGTTTAGGACGAGTACCACAAATGAGGACTCGAGCAGATCAGATCACTCTATCAGCCATACTAGCAGGCCCGAGACCCTTGGTACATAGATTAATGCTATGTATACTATCTTTGGTTGTAGTACCCAACACAAAGGGTACAATCTTCTTAGCACCATTTACCCATCTCATACATAGGATGGAGAACGACAGGATTGTTTTCTCATGGGGCCGCAGCATGTTAGCCCATCTTTACCATGAGTTGTGTCAGTTAGTGAGATTCCAGCGGGAGAGTCTTACAGTATGCACCTTGCTACAAGTTTGTATGTTTGAGCATTACACATATACACGACCACGGGGTGTTCTGGTGATGGTAGATGTAAGCACACTAAGAGCTTTTGCATATCCACTAGCAAATGTCTGGCAGTATGGGGATATCCTCTTTTGGAGGGTACACTTCGACTGTATACCAGGTATTGATATGATATGGAGATCATACTATCAGATGACAGAATGGCCAGATACTCGACATCAGCTGAGACACTCACATCAGTGCAAGCTGCTAGAGGGTCCTATCAGTCATGCAGTGATGCCATATTATTACGATAGAGTGATGAGATAGTTTGGTCTAACACAGGGGGTCCCCCAGATAGTACCTCAGTATGTATACCCGATGAGCTACTATTAGAGACCCGACACTATACATCAACCCATAGTAGCAGATATTGTAGATAGCGAGACAGATGAGACCGAGGATACGGAGGTAGATCCTAGTGTATCCTATTCAGGTGTCAGCAGAGACTATATCAGATATTGGAGTCTACAGGGAACCCACCCCATCTTCCCTGATGATTACCCCACAAGTGACCCAGGTCTTTCTGAGAGGACACACCGAAGCGGTGACATATCAGTGGAGGAGGGGGAGGATCAGAGAGTTGAGGAGGATCCCATCTTCGAGGAAGATCCTATGGAGGAGGAGAGAAAAGAGGAGAGAGAAAAGGAGAGAGCAGAGGAGATGCCCCCAGGCAGTAGTATAGGTGCAGATGATTGTGCGGTATGTGTTGTACCATTGAGATCACGACGACCTCCCCGCGCGCATACAGAGACACCACCGCCTAGACCTAGACATAGTGAGCGGGGAGAGGGTAGTCACTCCATTCCCCACCATCTAGATCCTTTGGTGACACCTAGGAGGGAGATCCATGTATGACATATGCAATTGATTAGAATATTTTAAGTAAATGTTTTTCTAGAAGAAGTACTAAAAGATAAATATGTTTGAATTCCGCAGCTAGCGTAGCGGAGTGAAGGAGCTTTGTATCCGAGGTCCTGAAGGATACATGTATATCCTACTGAATGCCATCTAGTGAGTGAGATTCCCCTATTGGACAGAGGGATCTCAGCAGACATGCGTATATTTTTGCATGCGTCCAGCGAGAGCTAAGGTTATGCAAAGACAGAGAAGAGAAATTGATGGCTGACCTACAGAGAGCTCAGGAACGTAACTATGAGATGAGCATGTCAATGAGTCACACATAGACTACTGTACCGAGATCCTCAGCCTCACACCATAGATCAGAGAGAGTTGGGATCCACCGACCCTCAAAGCGTAGAGATAGAGATTGATAGACATGGCACATGTGCCATATATGTACCAAAATCATAGAAGTTTATATATAAAATATTTTCTTTGCCCAGTTAGCTCTATGATATATTACTTGTACTTCTCATCAATACACAAAAACTTAACAGAAAGAAAGAATGAAATTATGTATGAATGCATTTGAATTACATAACCTATAAAACAGACCTAACTATTCTATAAGGAATACACAAAGAAAGAATGATGTATTTAGGGATAATATGGTTTAAGATGCATAATATTAATAGGTTCCTTAAGAGGGAAACCATTCATATCAGCAATCTTATTAAGCACCTGAAGTAAAATCCTCAATTACTACAAAAGGTCCAAGCCAATTAGGGCTAAACTTCCCTTTTTCACCATGTAAAGAATTCACATTCCTTTGATTCTCATATAAGACTAAATCACCTACCAAGAATGACCATTTCATCACCTTATGATTATACTGTTTCTGAAGTGATTTATGATAAGCCTTTATATGCTCCAAAGCATTTATCCGTTGTTCATCCAACATTTCTAATTCCTGTAGTCGTTGTTCCCGAAAAGTATCTTTGTCAATTATCCCATGAAATGAAACACGCAAAGAAGGTATTTCTAATTCTAATGGCATAATAGCATTGGTACCATAAACAATATTATAAGGAGAAGTACCCTTAGCAATACGGACACTAGTCCTATAAGCCCATAAAGCATAGGTAAGTTGGGTATGCCAATCTTTTGCATGCTTATTAACTGTTTTCCTTAAGATTTGTTCAATAAATGTATTTGATGCTTCAACTTGACCATTAGATTGAGGGTAGTAGGGAGTAGAAAATCTATGTTGAATATGATATTTCTCCAAGAATTTTGTGAATTCTTTATTCTTGAAAGAAGTACCGTTATCCGAAACTATCGTTGAAGGAATACCAAATCTTACTATAATATGATTAAGGATAAAATCGCAAATAACATCCGCAGTAGTAGAACGAAGAGGAATAGATTCTACCCACTTCGTAAAGTAATCTGTAGCTGTCAGGATGTACGTATGTTCTTGAGAAGAAGCTGGTGAGATTTTCCAATAAGATCAAAACCCCAAATACTAAAAGGCCATGGAGCCACTTGATTATGAAGTTCTCGAGCAGGAGCATGAATTAAATTACCATTTTGCTGACACTGAGGACACTTCTTAACAAACATAAAAGAATATTGTTCCATTGTTTACCAATAGTATCTCATTCTAAGAAGTTTATTAACTAAGGACTTCCCACCAAAATGTCCCCCACAAGAACCATAATGAGTTAATGCTAAAGCTATCAAAATTTTGGTTCTACCAAGACATCTTAATAGAAAACCATTATAAGAACATTTTTAAAGCATATCTCCTAAAATAATATAACGTGCTGCAAGTTTCCTAATACGATTACGCATGTTCCTTGTTAAAAATTCCAAAAAATTATAATCTTTCAATAAATGAAAGATATGTGAATACCATTCATCCAAATGCAAGTTAAAACAATCAACAGTAACCTTATTATAAATTGCAGGTTGTTTAAGAGTATGTATAGTAAATTTAAAGTCTTCGTCATTATACTTGAGACAAACCAAAGAAGTTGTGCTTGCCATGGCGTCCCCATGTCGATTATCTTTCCTAGGTAAAGTCTGAATTGTATAAGAAGAGAATTGTGAAAGAATATCAAGAGCCAAATCTCTATATTGCGTCATTTTATCATTCTTAGTCTGATAACCCCCTTTGATTTTTTCAAAAATCAATTGCGAATCCCAATAGATTTCCAAGTTTTTAATATGAAGAGATGAAGCTGCTCATAAGCCAGCTATAAGAGCTTCATACTCCGCAATATTGCTAATACAAGGAAAGTTCAATTTATACGACATAGGGATTGATTTATTTGTAGGAGGGACCAAGATAATGCCTACACCAGAACCTGTCTTACATCTAGAACCATCAAAATATAATTCCCAAACATCTTCTTGCTTAGTACCTAAAATGTTCTCATCGGGGAATTCTATTGAGGTAACACTCGTATCAAAATGAGGAGAAGGAGCTTCAGATAAATAATTATTTAAAGCTTGTCCTTTAATTGAATTTTGAAGAATGAAATTAAGATCAAATTCTGTAAGTAACATCACCCATTTTTCCTGACGGCTAGAGAGATCAGTCTATGAGAAAAGGTGTTTTACAGGATCAAATTTAACAATCACATTGACCTCAACATTCAACAGGTAATGCCTGAGTTTTTGACAAACATAAACTAAAGCCAAGCATTGTCTTTCTAAATTGGTATATCTTGTTTCATAATCAAGTAAGGTCCGACTAATGTAGTACACTGGTCTTTCCTTACCTTCACTATCATGTTGAGCCAACAACGCACTCACAACATTGAAAGTAGCGGAAGTATATAGATAGAAGGGTTTATTAAATTGAGCAGGTTGCAAAATAGGAGGATTAGCTAGATACTCCTTAAATTGCTCAAAGATTGTTTACATTCCTTGTTCCAAGAAAAAGTGGTATCTTTTCTAAGCAAGGAAGTGAAAGGAATAGTTCTATTGGCTAAGTTAGAAACAAAGCGACGAATAGCTTGTATTTTTCCCTGTAAACTGTGTAATTGAGAAATATTCTTGGGAGGAGGCATGTTAACAATAGCATCAATATTTTCAGTATCAACCTCTATGCCTCGCTTAGATATTATCAATCCTAATAATTTACCAGAATCAACTCCAAAGGCACATGTTTTAGGATTCAATCTCATATTATAACTCCTAATTATTTCAAATATTTGTCATAAAATGAACACATGATCCTCTCTTTGTATAGATTTTTCCAAGATGTCATCCACATAATCTTCCAAAATCTTATGAATGTAATCATGAAAAATCAAGGTCATAGCGCGTTGGTAAGTTGCTCCCACATTTCTTAATCCAAAGGGCATCATGACTCAACAAAATGTTCCCCAAGATGTTATAATTATGGTCTTAAGTTGATCTTCAATAGGAATAAAGATTTGATTATAACCCAAAAAACCATCCATAAAAGATAATAAAGCATGACCTGTTGTTGAATCCACAATCATATCAATATTAGGTAACGGGAAATCATCTTTTAAGGATGCCTTATTTAAATCTTGAAAATCAGTGCACATCCTTATCTTATTTTCTCCTTTAGAAACAACCACAATATTGGAAATCCATTCAGAGTAATCAATAGAGCGGATGAACCCAACACCTAATAATTTTTCAATTTCAGCTTAAACTAATAAGGCAATGCCTGGATTCATCTTTCGAATTTTTTGTTTCACAAGTTTAGCACTAGGTTTGAGAACAATATTGTGAGCAACAATCTTAGGATCTATACCCGACATATCCGAATATGTCCAAGTAAATATATCCTTATATTCAAATAAGAGGGAAACCAACTGATCATGTTCATCTTGATTCAAACATTTCCCAATTTTGATTGTTTTTCAGAGTCATTCACATCTACCTGAACTTCAATAGTCTCAGTTATTAATAAATTACTTTGCATGGGAGAATCCATTGGCAAAGGAGAAATATCTTGTTCATCATGTTCTCCAAAATAGGCTTCATTATTCAGACAATAGGGCTTTCTTCTTTTATGATGAAATGTAGGTAGATCTTGATAAGCCCCTAAAACATCAGCTAGGGCTTCATCCTCAGGAAAAATATCCAAACTAGGTTTTTGATCCATGTCAAGGAGAAGTGGATTAACCAACTTCAAATGTCCACCACAAATATGACTGACATTAAGAGGAAAAGCCGATGGTTTCTTATAAGGATTAAATCATAACCCATAAGTATAATCATAAACTTCATTGTCCAAGGGCACTTGTATACCTTGTTCATATTTACCACATCCTTTCCCATTGAATCTTGATTTCTTGAGTAGATGATAACCAGAACCATATCTATCGGCCATATCAAATTGAGTTAAAGGAGCGGCATATGTCACAATGTCATAGCAATCTGGCTTTATTTTCTCAATTGTTTCTTCAAGTGAAGTAGCAACAAAGTTACTTTTTAATTCCTCAAAAAGTGGAGGAGTAAAAACTTTTTTTTCAAACCCACTTTGCTCTTTCATAAACTCTAAATCAGAAACTTTATATTCTCCCATAAAAGAAGGATTAAAATCCAATGTTCCCCAATCATCTCCCGTCAAAGAAGGTGGAGCTTCATCTTGTTTAACTTTAGGTGGTTTCTCTGGTTCCTTACTTGGTTGTATATAGGTTCAGAAACCTTAGCATATTCCGCATTTAGGCAAGGATTCGGCGCATCATCCGCATGTAGTGTATACATCAGATTGTTATAAATGAACCTAACCTTATGATGAAGAGTAGAAGGAATCACATGCATAGTTTGTAACCAAGGTCTTCCTAACAAAAGGTTATAATTGAGAGGTCCAGGCAAAACATGAATATGTGTATTGAGAAGAACTAGACCAACCTTAATAGGTAGCATAATAATGCCCAAAGTTTTCTTTGCGATGTTATCAAATCCATGAACAGGGATATTATCTAGTTGAATAGTTGTAAGATCGCCCTTAATTGCCTTAAGCATATCCATGCTACAAACATTAAGCCGAGATCCATTTTCAATTAATGCTCTACAAATGATACTCTGATTGATAGAAATAGCAACCATAAGAGAATCATATTGATTCTGCACCTCAACAGAAGGTAAATCATCATCGGTAAACACAATAGGAGGTACAGAAGGCATAGTATGTATGCATTCCAAAAATAATTGATATTCTCTTGATTAGGGGGCAGAGAAGGAAGAGTAGATAAATCTTTTTGCAAAGCCTCATTATATGTAGGAAGCAATTCCCATAAAGATATTTTAGCTGGAGTAGCACGTAATTGCTCAACTAAATCATACTCCTTAAAGGAAGAAGGTAACCTAGGTGCTTGAGGAAGCACGGGTTGAGAAGGAGGTAAAGAAGCTGGAACAATAGGTTGAGGATTATTTCATGTGTGATAAGCATGTGAAACAGAATCCATGTTATCAAATAAATCCAAAGGATCTTTAGGTTTACCCTTAATAGTTATTCAAGGACATCCTTTTACCATCATCAAAGGTTTAGGGAACAATATTCTAGGTGCCTCAATGTTGCAAATAGTGGAATATGAAGGTAACCATGCACATACCCTATGGTAAAGGTCAATTGGATAAGTTGTGGAGGAGGATGAAATAGGAATAGGATCCATGGAGATCTCAGTCGAACCATTTTTATTCTCACTTCCATGTAAGTATTCTCAAAAATCCTCATCAAAGTATTCAAAACAAAAGTCATACATGTTGAACACAAAATAAAACTACAAGCATGTAAATGTTTTTGTGTTTTTAAAGAAATTTTGTAATTTTTATATATTTTTGAAATATAAATGCAAGAGCATAAAAGATAACCTACTTCTATATGCATGCAATATCTAACATAACAAGTAAATCTAACACCAAAGAGAACGAGTTGTCTATCGCGGGTTCACCAAAATGTAAAGCAGTAAATTTGGATGGTCTTCTAAATAGGATTTTAACAATGGAAATTTGCATATAAGAGAGAGCCTAAACCATATTCAACCATTTACAATTAATTTTTATGGTAAGGAATGTAAAGCTTGGAAACACTTGCAAAGAATAATGGAGTAAAATACCTACCTCACATCATAGTAGATCTGGAAATACCCTTTTTCTGATGCCTGTGTTGAGTTTCTGGAAAATCTGCAACCAGATCTAGAACAGAAACACAGAGACGGACAAAACCCGGAAATCATTTTCCAATCTGGCCCAGTTCCGATTTTGACCCTAGAGTCAATGTCATCATTGACTTAGAATTTCCAATTCTGACCTAGGGCAGAATCGACCTCTAAAATCTCTGACAGAAAATCTGTTTCCAGATCTCGATAGTTTTCCAAAAAGGGTATCTGAATCTGCACTCCATCTCTATGTTCAGAACCTGTAACTCCTGAAACAGCACCTGCAAATATCTAAAAAATAGGGTTTTGGGGTGGCTATATAGGGTTTTGCCTTAGTCAAACCCCCGTTTTGGTGGTTTCCACCTCCACGAATAGTCGAATATAGTAGAATGTATGTGTGTGTGTTGCTCTTAGAAAGAGCTTTGAATGTGTAATGTCAAGATCTAATCCTCTAGATTAAAACCTGTATCGTCTTAAAATGGAAGCACTTCCATGTTAAGAGCGTTTATCCCTCCTTAAGGGACATTTTTGACCTCCATCATATCATCCTCCCGTTTCTGCATCAGCTCATGCTTCTGTGCTGGTTCAGGACCCTGATTAGGCCTCTCCGGGCACCTCCTACCCCACCTGGCATATTTTCCAGGGGTTCTAACCCCCTGGGTCTAGGTCGATCTCGACCCTGACTTGGGTCCCCTTTCAAATCAGGAAACTTGTCGATTGCCGGGGCTCATCAAAAATTCAATTTTCCCACTTCCAGGTCGGCTGTTTCGGGTTCCGAAGCATTAAATCCTAAATTATATTTAATATAGGTCCTTTTATAGGGGCATGGGTCTAATTAGAATTTAATTATCCTATGTCGGCCTCCTTAGAAGATTGTGCCCTAATTTCATATAAAAGGAAGTCTCTCTCTCTCATTTCCTCTAAGTCTTCTAAGTGCAAAAAGCTCTAATCAAGGTTTTGTCAAGAAGCAAAAAGGTTCAAGTATC